>JAQZBX010059377.1:0-17534 GCA_029593785.1 Cabassous unicinctus | reverse complement strand
CAAAATTTTTAACACTTAGTGAATAATTGTGTACCCCCACCTCCTTCCCACAGGACTTAAATCTCCAGGAAGGCAGAGAGAGTATCTGTTTTGTTCATTTCTCAATCTCCTCCTCTTGGAAGAGCATAGAAGAGAGGGGAAAAGAATGGGAGGAGATGTTCAGAGGGACTAGAAGGGTATTTTGAAGGGAGCTTTCTTTTATTTGTTTCATTTAAGACTAAGTAGTGAACGGAATATTCCAGGAAAATAAGAAAGCTGTGAAGATGTTTAATATTTACTTACACTTTGAGGCAAGAATTCTGTATCCAGCAAAGCTGGCATTCAAAAATGAGAGAGAATTCAAAATATTCACAGGTAACAGAAATTAAGAGAGTTTGCCAACAAGAAACTTGACCTTCAAGAAATACTAAAGGGAGTTCTGCAGGTTGAAAGGGAAAAACAGGAGAAAGAGGGTTGGAGGAGAGTGTTGGAAAGAAGATTATTGATAAGGATAGCTAAAAAGATAAAAAGATAAATAAAAACATGTGACATACATAAACTAAAGAAAGTATGGCTAATATAAGTAATTCTTTGACAGTAATAACATTGAATGTTAATGGATTAAGCTTTCCAATCAAGAGACACAGATTGGCAGAATGGATAAAGAAATATTACCCATCTATATGCAGTCTACAAGAAATTCACCTTAGACCCAGGGGTGCAAGGAGCTTACAAGTGAATGGCTGCAAAACAATTTTATATTCAAACAATAACCAAAAATCAGCAGGAGAAGCTATACTAATACAGGGCAAAATAGATTTTAATGCAAAACTATTGTAAGTGACAAAAAAGGGCACTTTATATGAATAAAAATGGTACTCTTTCAAGAAGAAAGAACAATCAGAAACACTTATGCACCTAATCAGGGTGCCTCAAAATACATGAGGCAAGCACTGGCAAAGCCCCAGGATGTGTATATCCATTGCAGGTGATGTGCCACACTAATGAAAGATGCTTTTGAGGGATGTTATGGGAGGTGTGGGAGGTGGGGAACATGGGAATCCTTGTAATTTTTGTGTAACATTTATGTAATCTAAGCATCTTTTAAAATATATATTTAAAAAAAGACTAATGATTTGGATGGGTCAGAAGAGGGGGAAAATGAGCTAGAACAGGATAAGATTCAAGGAGGAGATAGTTCTTGGGAGATGTATATTGAACATGAAATCAAGGAAGGACTGTGAATGATAATCTATTTGAAAATGATGACTTGAATGTGCTGGATTCAACCTCAGCATTATGAAAATAATTTCATGAATAAAAGTTTTGTCTTTGCTCTCAGGTAGTGATAACTATTCATATTCACAAACCAATTTTTTAAAAAAAAAAAACCTAAGCACATTGCACAGTTGATATTCACCACCCCAATCCTGTTGTCAGTGTTTCTCTCTTCTTTTGGATTCTCCCTGTCCATCATGTGCTAAGAGTCATCACTATACAACCAGCATGTATAAACCATGACTGACATCCCAGGAAATGCCCAGAGCACTCCTCAACTATTAAGGTCAATATGAATCACCTGAAGTTCTTGTTAAAATGAAGATTCTGATTCAACAGGTCTGGAGTGGGGCTTAATATTCTGAATTACTAACAAGTTCTTGGGTGATGCTATTGCTACTGGTCCATGGATCAAACTTTGAGTAGCAAGGGTCTAGACTTGCACTATCCAATATGGTAGCCATGTGGCATGTAATTATGGAACATAAAAAATGTGGTTAGTCTAAATTGAGATGTGCTGTAAGGGTAAAATACACATCAGATTCCAAAGGCTTAGTATAAAAAAATGAATGTAAAATATCTCAATTTTTATGTTGTTTACTAGTTGAAATGATAATTTTTTTCATATATTGGGGTTAATGAAATATTGTTGAAATTAATTTCACATTTTTCTTTTTACTATTTTTAATGTGGACACTAAAACAAGTAAAATGCCATATGTGGCTTACATTTTATTTCTATTGGACAGAGCTGGGTCTGACCTTTTTTGTATATCTTTACCCAGAATTATACTTCCCTTTCTTATTTCCATTTTCCCAGGGTCCTGCCTACCTGAATCACAAAGGATAGCCTGGCAGCTTGGGAATAAAGCCAAGTATTAAACTAAAAAATCTGCCTAAAGTTGAAATGGCTGCTAATGACTTAAAGCACCATTCACCACTATAAAGTATCAGTGGTGCCCATTTTTATCCTGCAAATAATTACATTTACACCTTAATGTGACAGTGTAAAGCTTTTTTTGTGGATCTCAGAAAAGATCATGCTCTTGAAGCTAATCCATTCCTGTGGGCATGGGATTTGATTCAGTTGGGGGACCTTGACTGGACTGTTTCAGTGAGGCATGTCCCAGGGTGAGTCTTGGTCATCCTTCTGGATTCCTTTATAAACAGAAGACTAAAAGCAGAGACATAAAGAGAAAAAGGTGACGAGATGGAGAGAAGGAATCCAGGAGCTCAGAGGAACTCAGAAGAGAGGAAGCCACAGAGGGAAAAGCTAGAAGCTGAATCAACAAGAACCAAGAAGAGAAGCAGATGCCTCTATGTGTCTTGCCACATAGAAGGAGTCCAGAATCGCCATCAGCTGAACTTTGGTGAGACAGCATCTCTGATGATGCCCTTATTTGGACATTTTCACAGCCTCAGAACTGTAAGCTTATAATCTAATAATTTCCCATTATAAATGCCAACCCATTTCTGGTACATTGCTCCCAGCAGCTTTTAGCAAACTACAATATTAATCTATGACAATTTTAATCAAAACCTAAAAGCTGATGTGATACAAACATGGTACCCAACTTGCCAATTCATTTACTCCTGTGGCTTATGAATAAAAGCTAAGGAGAGAAGTGGCCCTACAGGCCCCAATATTGAGTTGGCATATTTAGTGAATAAAAATTAAAGGGTATGCAAATAAATGTGAATTTTAGGTAAACAATGAATAATCTAGTAGTAGAAGTATATCCCAGGCAATATTTGGGATGTACTTATACTAAAAGTTTCTTGTTTACTTGAAATTCTAATTTAACTGGGTATTCTGTATTTTATCTGGCTGGTATTTTATCTAACAAATATGATTATTTTTAATAAATTTTTTATCAAATAATTTAAAACTTATAGGACATTTAAAAAAATAATGCAAAACTCAGAGAGCTCCAACTTATTCCCACCAGATACCAAGAGCCACCAATTTTAACATTTTGTCATATTTACCATATCATTTTGCTCATCCATCTAGCCATCTATTCACTTATATCTTTTCCAATCTTTTGAGAGTGTTTTATACATCATACTCCTTGAACACTTAATACTTCATCTATTTATACTGAGAACAAATATGTAAGCACCTTAAGTACATTTATCAAGTTTGAGAACTTTAATATTGATACTCTAATTTTTTCATATGTCACAATGATATCATTTTAGATTATTTATTCTGCATTATTAGAGCCAGTCCAGGATCACTGTGATGGTTAATTTCATGTGTCAACTTGACTAGGCTATGGTGCCCAGGTGTTTGGTCAACCAAGCTCTGGTGTGATTATTACTTGTGAGGATATTTCATTGATGAATTTGTATCTAAAGTCAGTTGATTGCATCTTCAGCTGATTGCATCTACAATAAATAAAAGAGATTGCCTTCATCAATGAGGGGAGATGCTTCATACAACCAGTTGGAGATATTAAAACCAGAATTGAGGAGTTCAGAAGTCAGATAGAATATTTTCTCTCTATTTGAGGTATCCAGCTTCCTGGAGAATTCAACTTCATTTTCATTGGAATTTCCCACCCTACAGGATCCAGATTCGCTAATATCCACAGGTGCATGAGCCAATTACTATAATAAAGCTGTTAATATATCTTCTCTGTTGTTTTACTCTAGAGAACCCTGACTAATGCAATTTTGTATTACATTTAGCTATTATTTTCTCTTTAGTCTCTCATTTTTAATTATGGAGATATAGATACAACACCAAATTTCCCATCTCAGCTACTCCCAAGCATAGAATTCAGTGGGATTAATCACATTCACAATGTTGTTCTACACTCATCTCCATCCATTTCCAGAACTTTCTCATCACCTCATACAGAAACCCTGCACCCATTATGCATTAATTCCAAATTCTTTCTTCTCATCCTCATACCTTGTAGTCTACTATCTATTTTTAAAATTTTTCATATTGTAGCTATTTTATATAAATGGAATGACACAATATATATCCCTTTGTGCCTGACTTATTTCATTTAATGATGTCTTCAAAGTTTATCTACATATTAGCATGTATCAGAACATCATTTTTTTAGGGCTGAAATAATATTCCATTGAGTATATATACTACATTTTCATTATTGATTCATCTCCTGATGGATATTTGGGTTCCTTATACCTTTTGGCTATTATGAATAATACTGCTATGAACATTGGTATACAAATATCTGTTTGTGTCCCTGCTTTAAATTTCTTTTCAGTATATACCTAGAAGTGGAATTGCCAGGAAATATAATAGTTCTGTTTACCTTTCTGAGGAGCAGCCATACTGTTTTCCACAGTGTCTACACCATTTGACATTCCCACCAAAAACCTGCTAAGGTTTCTGTTTCTCTACATCCCTGCCAGCACTTGTTACTTTCTGATTTTTCAATAATAGCCATTCTAGCCATTCTTTGAATTTATATCTCATTATGATTTTGATTTGCAGTTCCCTAATGGCTAATGATATTGAGCATCTTTTCATGTGCTTATTGGCCATTTGTATATTTTCTCTGGAGAAATGTATATTCAAGTACTTTGCCCATTTTTAATTGGTTTATTTTAACATGTATGATTCTAAAACTCTTAAATAACCTGTGTTTAAGGAATTAGGATAATTTACTAATGCATTTGGATGTAAGTATCAATAGCTTCTATGAAAGAGAAGTTATTCAAGCTGCTTTCTGTTATGGTGATCTTTAAATTAGAAAACCAATCCTGAGAAATTCAGACTTTCTTTTGGACTATCATTAGGGTTTTGAGGCATTATGAGTCTGAATTTCAGAAACTATGCTTTTTTGAGGCTGTTCTTCTCTCTGAATTAAGAATTTTGGACACTTGCTATAATTGCCATCCTCAAAGACAAAAGACAATGAAAGAGTTAAATCAATGTAATTAATATTAAAACTATCAAATGGAATTTGCTTTTAGTATCACCACCTTCCTCTCTATCATAACTTGAAGAGAAACACTTGCTGAAGGGATAATGAGTAGAACAACCTCACCACACTGAGTCAGGAATCAATAATATTTTCTGATCCTAGATGAGTTCCCTTTGAACCCAAACTACCCCGCGGCATTTGAGATGTCACACTATCTGGAGTAATATCCTGAGTCATGATACTGGCTTGGTGGACAGGACAAACTAATTACAGATAAAGGTTTGTCCTTTCACTATTTCTTCCCTTGATCCAATCAAATTGATAGTAAATAAGCATGTTCAATCTGGGAAGGACAAAACTAATAACCCTCCCTTCTGACCAGCAGCAATCACTTTCTACTCCTGCTTTTTTGCTGCCTTACCGAAGTGTGCCAGAATGTTCTGTTTTTCTTTTCTTTTTTATTCCTTGAGAATAGGCTGTCATTAAGTCTCCCCCTTAATTCAGTTTTTAAAATATTAAGGACATTAGCTATTTACAGGTCCAACATCCTGAATTAAAAAACCTGACTCAGTTAAATATACTATTGGAACAAATCCTTTCTCATTTGCTTTTTAAAAATATAAAAAGCTTACTTCATAGGGGTCCAAATGGCAGATTGTGGACATACATTTAATTGTCATTACTTCAAATTAAATAAAAGTATAGAAGTACAAAATGAAAAAATCTATCACAAATAATTTAACAAGAAGAAGTTCACTTATAGAAGAGAGCTTTTGACATATTTCTGGAGGATAGAATGTGGATGAGAGATGTTTGTTAAATATTGCACCCTGTATTTCAACTGCCCTCCTCTCTCTGCCCCAAAAATGTCCAGTGGCCACTGGCTCCACCTCACTGTTACAATTTCTTCCATTGCTTGAATCACAATATGTCAACAACAGAACACCACCAAGTCCACTCTAGTCCACAGCTCCTCCCCCAATCCTGAGGGGACTTGGATGATGATGTCCACTCCACCTCCAAGTGAGAGACGGCTTATATCCCATGGATACAGTGGATGGGATTATCTTGCCTGCAGCTGCAGGCCCTCTCCATTCCCTGTGATGGCCATTGCCCACTGTCGTCTCCTCACCAGGTTACTTGGATGAGTCCATTGAGCTGTAGGGCAGGAGTTGCAGCTCCACCGAGATTCCTTTTTTGGGACTTTGGGGGTTGTCCTGAGTGGCGTAGCGGCGACGGATGTAGGCCATTTTCCATCAGAATATACTATGCAGAGCTGGGTGGGATAGAGTGTGGTCTGTGATGTGAACTGTGGTCTATGCTCGGTGGCAAGGCCCCAGGATGTGTATATCCATTGCGGGTGTTGTACCACATGGATGATGAATGGTGGTGTGGGATGTTGTTGGAGGTGTGGGTGGTGGGGAACATGGGAATCTCTGTAATTTCTGAGTAATATTTGGGTAATCTAAGCACCTTAAAAAAATATATATATACATATATAACAAATAGCATTTGTGTAGACAAGTGCACATATATGCATGTGTATTTATATATCATTTTACAAATATTGGTATGTATTGTGAAAAATTTGATTTTTACCCACAATAAAAAAAAATAAAAAATAAATAAAAAATAAAATAAAATTGCATCCAAGTCTATGAAGGGAATCAGAAAAAAAAAATGTTGCACCCTGAAACGGAAACAAATAAAAATGTTTGATTTTTAAATTTGTATTAAGCTTTATAGAACTACATAAAATTTAAGAATGTCAGAATACTTGTGTGTATTACTTTGAAAAGTCAAGTTGTTTTACAAACCTTATGAAAAGCAGAATCATTGCCCAACTCTGATACCAGTATTTGGGATTGACTCATATACCCCATAAAAGAAACGTTCAAATCTTAATCTGCATTCTTGTGGGTATGAACCCATTTGTAAATTTGACCTTTGAAAATATGGTTAGCTAAGTTGTGAACTCATTTGTGAACAGGATCTTCAAAGATTCTATTCAGATGAAGTAAAATTGAATCTGGATGGGCCTTAATTCATACAACTTAAATAATAAACAAAGGAAATGTGAACACAGTCAGTCAGCAAAAGCCACAAGAGAAGACCAAAGAGAGAGATCATCATGTGTTTGAGGCAGAGATGCAAGCCAAGGAAAGGATTGTAGAAAGCCAGTACCAGAATGCTACAGACCCTGGGTGAAAGCATGGCCTTTTGAGAACTGGATTTTGGACTTCTAGCCCTGAAAACTGTGAAACAATAAATTCCTGATGTTTAAGCCAACCAGTGTTTGGTATTTGTAACATCAGCACTTGCAAACTAAGACACTCAGAGACTACCCCTTTCAATAAATTTAGTTATTTTTCCTGAAATTAATTTTCTATTTTGAAAAGACATTATTATGCTTCTATTTATTTATGTTGTTAGTTATCTTTCATTATTTGATAATGGAAATTCTAAAGACATCCTAATATAGAAGATGTGGGTTGAACACTTACCTATACACAACCCACATACAGACTATCATTATAGTTCTGTCATAAATTTTACATTATAATGGTAATGCTAATCTTACTCACAGTTGGGCCACATGCTGTGCTATGATGAAATGTCTTTTTGAATATAACTTTTGTTTTTTTCCTGATTTAAATAACTGTCTTATTAATTTAGAATGCAACTAATACCACTTCCTCTTCAAATTTTCCACCAAAAATATATATAATCTGTTAATATATTTTAAAATATTAGATGAATTATTACTTTTATCTATTTTGGAGTCCTTTGAATCTTAATACAGTCTACTCTGGTTCCTCTTTAGACTTGCTTTTCAGTAATCATGCTAAGAGCTTCCTTCAAAAGAAATCCCCTTAAGTCATTAAATTGTCTTTGAGCCCTGTTTTTTACTATTTTTTAAAATTGGTATCACTTGTTTTGGTGGGACATAACTTCCAGTAGATTCCTAAGAGGAAGTGCTAAGGATGTAAGTATTTTAAGACTTTACATGTCTAAAACATTTTTATTTGACCTTATTATTTGATTGATAGTGTTTGACTGGATATGGAATTCTAGGTGGAAAATATTTTTCTCACAGTTTTGGAAGCATTTCTACATGGTCGTCTAGTTTTCTGTGTTGCTATTGAAAACAGAAAAAATATAAGTTATATGCCATTCTCATTCCTGATCCTTTATAAGTAACCTATTTTTCTATCTGGAAGCTCTCTCAAAATTGGCTTTTTGTCCATTTTGCCTTGAAATTTCAATATCATGTGCCTTTATGTGAGTCTTTGTCCACAAATTATGGACCCATTCAATGTAGAAATTCATGTCCTTCACTTCTGGGAAATGAAATTCACCCTGAATCATATCTTTGAATTGAGTCCTCTCTTCTTCATATTTTTCTGTCTTTCTGGAAATCCTATTAGTAAAATATATAGGGAACTTCTAATATATTATATTTTCTGTTTTGATATTTTTTTCAAGTTTGCCTTTGTGTGAGAGTTCCTCAACTCTTTCTTCCATCTTTTCATTAATTGTTTTATTTCTAGTAACATGAATTGCCAAATATCAGAAAATTTTTTGGTGTAAGTCACTACATTATTGATTTAAAGGAAGAAAGACATTTTATCATCTTGAAGTATGAATAAAAACATTTGATTCAACACTCACTCATAATATATATATATATGTATATATGTATATAAAATTATCACGCTAAGGAGAGAAAATAACTCTCTAACACTGATGATGCAAATATCATACTTAAGGATGAAACTTATGATGCATGTTCATTAAAGCTAAAAAGAAGACAGATATTCTTGCTACCACTGAAATTAATCAACACTGTGTTGAGGATCACAGTAACAAGTAACTGTAATGAGACAAAGATAAATATATATATATATAAATGAAATATAAGTATTAGAAGAGAAATTCTAGTCATTATTTGCAGAAAATCTGATTGTAAACATATAAATTCCAAGAGCCCTTTAAGATAAATTATTAGATGTAATAAGCAAGTGTAACAGTTTTTTCTGTTTACAATTTCTATGTGCAAGAACAAATAGCAGTAATAATAAATTAGAAATTATAATGGAAGAAACAGTCCTATTCAGAATACCATAAACAATTTAATATACACCTTGTTACCTTGGATTAAAACAAGAAAAAATGTATACAATCTTAAAGAAGGTAATTATGGACTATTGCTGAAGAACATAAAAGCATATCTGATGGAGAAATATAGTGACAATGAAAAGCAAGTGCTACACAGTCATCATGAATGGGAAGATTCATTATTGTAAAGGTGTGAGGTAGAACAAAATTAAGCAATCCACTATACTTCCAACTCCAATAGGATTTTAGGATAAGCAAAATGATTAGAAAACCCACTTGGTGGAATACACATAAAGAACAGACAATTTTTGAGGAAAAAGTGAAGAGGATTTGCCCTACAAACACAAGACTTAGAATTATGTTTATAGCATTTAACTATTCTACTTCTGATATATTAGGGGAACTAGAAGTCGCCCTAATATGTCTCAATAAAACCTTTCTTTATAAAAATAATTTTTGCTATGTTACTGATATTACAGGACGTGGGTAAAATTTTCTAAAAAGAAAAATAATTTTAAAAAGAAAATTTAAATTGAATGAGCTGAAATGGTGACTATAAGGAGTAAGTACGTAAGTAGATTGGATTTCCCTGAGAGAAAATGCTTTTCAACATCATGATCTGGAATCCAAAGTTTGGCCTAGACTTTAGATCCTGGAAAAATCAGACCCTAAATATAAAGCATAAGTAAATTTCGGGAATGGAGGAGCATGTCTGTCAGGGTTCAACAAAGGAATCAGAAAGAGTAAGTTCATACTAAGATGGCAACTGTGGAACTGGAAATCACCTTTACTCCTTGTATTAGTCACCCAAAGGGGTGTTGATGCAAAATACCAGAAATTGGTTGGTTTTTATAAAGGATATTTATTTGGGATAGAAGCTTACAGTTACCAGGCCATAAATCGTAAGTTACTTCCCTCATCAAAGTCTATGGCCATGTGTTGGAGCAAGATGGCTGCTGAAGTCTGCCAGGGTTCAGGCTTCCTGGGCTCCTCTCTTCTTGGGGCTTCTCTCTCTCTGGGCTCAGGTTTGCTTTTCTCCACAAGGCCAGCTGTAGACTATAAGGTGAATAACTCGTCTCTTTTCCCAGGGGCCTTCTCTCCTTCCTCATGACCAAGTTCCTCTGTGTGCTTACTTCTCCCGGCTCCAGCATTAAAACTAAGCATCATAACTCCAACATCAAAACTCCAACTAACTCCTCTGCTCTGCCATGGAGTTTTATCTCTGAGTACCCTCCCACCAAGGGGCAGGAACTCAACATCCTACTGATGTGGCCCAATCAAAGCCCTAATCATAACTTAATCACACCCAGAGGAACAGACCAGTTTACAAGCACAATCCAATATCTATTTTTGGAATTCATAAATAATGCCAAACTGCTACACTCCTAATCCCCTGCCTACAGAGGAAGAGAAAACAGAATATAATCAAGAGGTTGCTATCCCAGAACACTGTATTAAATGTCTACTACAGAACAGATGGGCATTTTGGCTTTTTTAAAATGATAAAAGCAAAATTTGGCAAGCAAACCTTTGACTGATTTCTAAGTTTGATACTGTTGAAGACTTTTGGGCTCTTTACAACCATATCCACTTCTCCAGTAATTTAATGCCTGGCTGTGACTGCTCATTTTCTAAGGATGGTATTGACCCTATGTGGGAAGATGAAGAAAACAAATGAAGAGGATGATGGCTAATTACACTGAACAAACAGCAGAGAAAAAGTGACCTTGTTGGCTTTTGGCTAGAGACACTGCTGTGCTTTATTGGAGAATCTTTTGATGACTACAGTGATGATGTATGTGGAGTCGTTGTTAACATTAGAACTAAAGGTGATAAGATAGCAATATGGACTACTGAATGTGAAAACAGAGACGCTTTTACACATATAGGGAGGGTATACAAGGAAAAGTTAGGACATCTTCCAAAGATAGTGATTGGTTATCAGTCCCATGCAGACAGATACTAAGAGTGGCTTTACCATTAAAAATAGGTTTATTGTCTAAGAAGACATGTTCTCATAGGAGACTGCATTAAGCAATTGAGATTTGGGAGCTGAACCAAAGCCTTTTCAAAAGCAAAGTGGACTGAATTTAAATTTGATTTCCATCTAAATGGTGCTAAGATATAAGATAAGTCTCATTCTTATTCTTCTTGTACTTCTGTGTTCATATATTATTTTCTTTTTTTTTTTTTAATTTGGTCTAGTGTATCCACTATCCCAATCAAAGAATTACAGTGCAAGTTGCCCCCAGAATCCATAAATGTGTTCCTGGCCCACTCTGTAATAGCTTAGTAGAATTACCATTACAAGCACATTTATCCATCCACAATACTCAAAAAAGAACTTGCATTTCTATACTTTACAGGAAAAAATTCTGGTTTTGTTCCATTGCATGCTGGAGCATATTTTGCTGGTTTGAAAGGATATGATGCACACAATTTTCTAGAAATTTTATTTTTTCTTTTTACAGCATTTTCTTTGCTGTACTCTTGCTGATGTCTGCTAGATTTTAATTTATTTGTTTCCCTATTTGATAACATTAGTGATTCTGATTTCAGTTATTCATTTTTTATAATTAATTTTTTTTATTTTTAAAGAAGCTTTAGATTATATAAATGTTACATAAAAAATATAAAGGATTCCCATATGCCCCACTCCCACCGCCTCACACACTTTCCCACATTAACAATATCCTTCATTAGTGTGGTACATTTGTTACAATTGATGAACACATTTTGTTTTGCTTTTGTGTTTTTCCTCACATAATATTGGTGAAGGATCCAGGAATATGGCACAAAGTTGGAATAAATATTAATTTTGTGCATCCTTTAGTAATTTTTTTGTTTTTTGTTTTGTAACTACAAAGCTTTGCTACAAATTCATGCATTTCATTCAAATCAGTGATCTATGTTTGAGTGTGATTTCTTGAACATAATTGTGGATTTTAAAAAATGTAACATTATAATTACATTCCTAACTAGTATAGAATGTCTATTTTTGTATCTTTATGTTGTTGTTTTTTAACACTTTGTATTACTTAGGTTATTTTAATTTGGTTAAAGATGGATCAAGTAAAGAAGTGGTCCCATTCATATTAAGACATTGTACAAAACTGTAAATAAAATGTGTACAGTAAATTGTCTTTCAGACAACTAGATTGGTCTTTTTATTTCTCCATCTCTTAGAAGGATTATATACCTCTCATTGCAAGGCAGTTTCTACTGTGTCTTCTTGTATTGTTTTCCATGTGAACATTAGAAGTTTGGAGCACTAGTTTGATTATTACGTTTATTAAAATTTTAAATGAATTGAATAGGTCACATCATATATATTTAGAATTAAATTGATGTGGCCATCTTTGTCTTTTATAAACTAAGGCTCAGTCATTCCTCCTATGTCAATAATTTAGTACTCTATTAATATGTTAAAACTAAAAATTGGGCTCTTGGTGTATCACCATTTAATTGGCAGGAACAATGGTTGAACAATTTGGTTGCTGAATTGAGATATTCTTATGTAAATGTAAAAATCATAACATAGAGAAAGATTATAGGTGGTTGGGATATATGGATTAAGAATTTACTTACTGTCTAACAATGAGACAAATGGGTATGAAGACATATATATTGGTAAATTAGTGCAGTATGGTTTTATGTAAGCTTGTAAACTTGACCTATTTTATATAGAAAGCACTTAAAAACAAAGCTGAACAATTTTTGTCTGTAACATATAATTATATATATCAGATCCTGTGAAATGAAAAATGGCTATCATAGACAAACGTTAGTAAGCTGAACTACAGGTAGCAGGATGAAAATAATAGTTGAGAGGAAAATTTGTCTTTAAATATTATGAATTGATCATTTTAAAACTGATAAACTTTTTAAAGATCTTGTGTAAAAGAAACATGAAATGAATGATATAATTTCAAAATTTTAAAACAGCTTAAAGGATATCCTTGGAGTTTTAATGATGTCATAAATACTTCTTATTCAGTATTATAGAACTACCAAGTCTTTTTTTGTTTATAATCTCAGTAAGTATTAATAACTACTGGTTAAACTTGGGTGATTGGTTAAGCTGATTTATTGTCTGAGTTGGTATGTATAGTTGTGAGCACATCAAGAGCTTGCTTAAAAGGAACAGTGTTAGTGGTGAATGGGATATTAGAAGTTAATACTCTGTTTCCTTGACTCTAGGATGCCTTCCAGTTTTAAGAAGCATTAGCTTCGGGGATGGAAGAGAAATACTACATTACATATACATGGTTAAATTAAAAGAAAAAAAAATCTGGTTGTTTGCATGAATTATCTATAACATTACTTACCATTTTAGAATCACAATCAAAGTTTTATTTTAAGCCACTTTCTCAGGGTATGGAAGTGGGGAATGATAAGATTAGACTGTACATGTTTTTCTAAATTTTTTCTCCTCTGTTCAAAAAGATGTTATGAGTAAATATATTTTCATATCAGAATTTTAGGTCATTTCTAATGGATGACAAGTATTTCATTGTAGGGATGTAACATTTTATTTAACCATTTTATTATTTTTTCAATTCTACAAAAAAAATTGAGTCAAATTATATATGAAAGAAATAATTACAACACTTATATAGTGTTTACTGTGTGCCAGGCAGTGTCCAAAAACTTACATGCAACTCTAACCCTCACAATAGTCTTTTGAGGTGAGTGCTCTTATCCCCATTTTATAGATGAAGAAAAAACATTAGCAATTTAAGTAACTCTAGAGCAGCAATTCTTAACCATTTGTGTTTCATGGACCCTATTGCCAGACAGGTGAAAACCACAGACCCCTTACTAAATCCATACTATACTGTGCATTTTAAAATAAATATATCAGACCTGCACCAACATGTCTCCACAAGAATACTGTGTTTTTTTTTTTATTTCAATTCAAGCTTACAGACCTCCTATTAAGAACCACTGCTCTAAAGCTTGTATAAGTGTTAATGTGGATTTGAATCTTGGAAATTTTGTCCCAGAGAACCAAAACCACATTATACTATCTCAGTATGTTAGTGGCTGCCTGATAGGCTATAGTAAATCAGATTGCAGTTGGTTTATAGGCTGAACGTAAAAACATTTCTCTCTTTGATTTCCTTTGGTAATGACACTTATAATAGATGGAGATTTCCCTTAAACTCTCCATGTTAACAGCCAACCAAACTAGTTATTTGGGGTGTTTTGAAAACATGTAGGCAAAGGAAAAGTTCATAAAAGTATAGGTTAAGTGAATATTTTCAGATAAAATTTTAAGTATATTCTAAGTTATCTTATAAATGCTGTCAACAAAATTTTCATGTTGATAGGAGTTGAGATTCCTACAGGCTGAAGTTTCATTCAAAAGAATAATTTTAATAAACTTATAGTTAAGCAGTGTTACAATGAAATGTTTTGTGTTTTATAATTAAAAATACGTTTAATGACAAGTTTCCATGCTAAAAAAGAGTAAGTTTATAAATATAAATGTGAATACACTCACATACACACACATACACATAAGGAGATTTTAAAAATTTGATTGATTATAAGGAATTGGCTTGTGCAATTGTGAGGAAAGGTCAAGCAAGTCCAAGTTCATTAGGGCAGATTCGGAGGAAGGGAAGATCATGAGCTGACAAACTCAAATTCCATCAGCACAAGTCAAATGTGCCACCCACAGAGAGGATTTTTTTCGTTTTACCTTCAGAAAAACCCACCCCTGCTTTTCATCCCATCCAATATATTCCATCAGGCCCAATAAGATTATTACTTTTCTTAAAATCAAGTGATTATGGACTTCAATTATACCTGCAAAATACCTTCAGTGCAACACCTTGATTAGTGTTTTCTTGAATAATTGAAAATTGTAGTGAAGCCAACCTAATACATCAATAAAGCCATCACAGAGAATAAGCTTCTAGCATACCAACCGTCCTGTAGATAACTGTTAACTATAGACCAATACAAAAATTAACTACTCGAAGGCTTTGGAGAATGGAAAAAGAGAAGGCAGATTTTGGGCAGGAATTGAAATCTGAAAGTAGAGGCAAGTATAAGAAGTAAGTTTACTCTTTTTACAAATATAGCTTAAATCTCTGTAAAAGTACAACATGAAGTGGCTAAAATTATGATTTAAAAAATAAAAAAACACCTCTTTTCTCTCTTGAAGAACTAGACAACAGAGTCACTTAATAATAATGGGTGTTGGAAAGTGAGGAGGGAATTGCAGAGAAGAAAGAACAAGTGAAAGGAAAACCTCAAATTTTTGTGTAAACTGCCCAAATTTCTGGGTGTACCAAGCATGTTTAAGCCAATGCAATCTAAAGTAAGGTTGCAATTACAGCTAAAAGAAATGACCTAAGATGATAATTTCTGCCTACCACAGGCAAGACAGAGATTGTAGATAGAAGATAAAGAAGGTAATTGCTTATGAAAACAAAAACCTGAGCACTCTTCAATCTATGTTCACTAAGGTGAAGGAAAACACACTTGTATTCTCTGAAAAGATAGGAAATCTAGGTAGAAAATTATGAACAATAAAAAAGAACCAAACAGGACTTTTGGGAAGATTGTGGATTAGAAAGGCACAGAATTTTCTCCTCTCACAGAAAAATAACTAGGGAACAGGCAGAAATGGCCTGGAAAAAAAGTTCTAGGGTGTAGGACACCAGGGGAAGGCTGGACACCACCCAGAAGAGAGAGAGGTACAGGAAAGGAAGCTCAATGTTAAGACTATAAGTAGACTGCAACTGCAGCTTCCTGCTCCCCTCTCCCACACTACCAGCAGAAAGCTTTGAATTCTCTGGCTTTGGGACTGAGGCCACAGACAATGGAGCCTGCAAGGATCCACCTCCCCAAAGAAGGAGAGAGAGATGCAGCCTAAGACTGATTCACATTTTGACTCACAAATTTTGTCTGCTGTGTCCCACAAGCCATTCCAGGCCAGCTGGGTTGCACTATGATTTGCCCTGGGAGCTGGCTAGGGATTAAAGAAATCCGACCCCCTCAAACTCCCTGTCTACTGACTGGGACTGGTTGTTGAGGATGCAGAGGGGAGTGGAATTATTTCTTACCCAGGAAAAGAGAGGCGGCTGTCAGCAAAGTTTGGAGAGCTCTCTCTGACAAAGTTTGATTTGTGAGGCCCTTAGCTTCCAGGCAAGAACCTCTCTCTGTCACATTGATCCAGTCAATGTTGCAGCAAATACATTCTAACCAGGCTTTCAACTGAGAGGTCTGTCGAGGAGTGCCATCTACTCGCCCACCAAGGAAGTGCATGTGAGGGAATTAAAAGTAAATAAGTAATAAAGGCTTTATCTGGTCTTTATAGTTTCTATTCCCAAAGCCCTTGGAAGTAGGTCTGCAACCCATTACTGGGTCCATGGCCCAGATTTGAGCAACTAACTGGACAATCCAAAAGACCTAGAATAGGTTGTACCAAGAATCAAAGAATGGCAATCACACAATCTGCCAACACTAAATCCCTACAAAAGAAAGAGAAATTGAGCACAAGTAAACTCAACATCATAACCAGATGCCTAGACGTAAGCAAAAAATTTACAAAACCATACTAAGAAAATGGAAGAAATGGCCCAAGCAAAGGAATATATCAATGAACCAGATGAGACATAGGATTTGAGAAAACTAATCAATGAAATTCATAAATATTTTCAAAATCAAATTAATAAGTTGAGAGACAATGTGGCTAAAGAGATAAAGGGCATCAAGAAGACACTGAGTGAGCACAAAGAAGAATTTGAAAACCTGAATAGAAAAGTAAAAAAGTTATGGGAATGAAAGAAATGATAGGTGAGATTAAGAAAAACACATTAGAGGTATACAACAGCAGACTCAATATGATAGAAGAAAGAATAAGTGATACCAAAGACAATAACTGAAATTGAAGAGAGGGGAAAAACACACAGAGAGAAAAGAATGGAAAAAATTGAGCAGGGACTTAGAGTTGAGTGATAACACAAACTGCAAAAACATATGTGTCATGGGAGTTCCAAAGAGGAAGAGAAGGAAAAAGGGGAAGAAAAAGTATTTAAAGAAATAATGACTGAAAATTTCCCAACACTCATGAAAGAAATGAACTTACATTGCCAAGAAACACAGTGTACCCCAATCATAATAAATCTAAATAGACCAACTCCAAGACACATACTACCCAGAATGTAAAATGTCAAAGATAAAGAGAAAATTCTGAGAACAGCAAGGGAGAAACAAACTACCATATACAAGGAAT
>JAQZBX010059376.1:0-17539 GCA_029593785.1 Cabassous unicinctus | reverse complement strand
CACCAGGCTGGAGTCTCACTTCCTGGGAATCCTGTGGAGGGGCCTCTAGATCTGCATGGGATTCTCACAGGATATGATGCCATCTAGAGCTTAAGCGTGCTCTGGAATGGATAGAGAAACTCCCTGGGACCTGAGGCAGGGATAGACTGCAGGATGCTCCTTTCAGAACAGAACTTTGTTGGGAGGCTTCCCAGGATCCTGTTTGGTTGGAGAATTGTGGGTTTCATGGACAAATGTACTCTGTTAAAGCTTTAAAAGTTCTCAAGATGTTGGGCTGGTCACATCAGAGAGGATGGTAGTAATGATATCAACTACAATAGAGAACATTTAGTGAATATTTACTTAGTGCTTAGCATTGTGCTAAGCACTTCACAGTCATTCTTAATTCTTATAACAACCCTGGAGGTTGACAGCATCCCCATTTACAGGTGAGGAACTTAAATCTCAGAGAGGCGAAATAACTTGCCCAAGTTCATACATCTTGCAAAGGTAGGATAGAAACCCAGAGTGTCTGACTCCAAAGCTGCTTAGGAACTCCTTTCTCCTGCTTCCAGGGGTTCCAATTCAGAGGTACAAATCCTGTCCCTAATAGTCATTTGGAAAGACTCATAGGCACAAACTCTCCTGTCCACCTGGCTAGCGAGCTGAGACTGAGGCCTCTCTTGTGCAGGCAGAGGGTGTTACGTAATGGACTCAGGCAAGCCCACTTAACATTTGTGGGGCCCAAGACAGGATTGCAAATGGAGGCCCACATGACTGTATGTCTAAGTATTTTAAAGTTGTAAATCCAGCTAACAAGTTGTTGAATAAAATATGTTCTGTCCTTCGGCCTTGATAAATATACCTTCTGTGGCAGTTTGATATTATTGATGAATTCCAAAAAGAAATACTGATTATGTTTGTAAACTACTCTGTTCCTCTGGGCTAGTGATATAGATTGTATTGAATTCAGAGGTTTCACTTTTACTTGATTAAATTGTGACTAGGGCTTCGATTGGGCCCCTTCAGTAGGACATCGAGTCCCCACCCCCTTGGTGGGTGGAGACTCACAGAGGAAATGACAAGGCAGAAGAGACAGAGTTTTAACACGGGAGCCCTGGGAAGTAAATACACAGAGACGCACATACGTGAGGAAAGAGAGAAGCCTCCATTAGACACGGCAGAGGCCCCGGGAAGAGAGATGAACCATTTGCTTGATAGTTTACAACTGGCCCTGTGCAGAGCAGCTGAACCCAGGGAGAAATGAGCCCCGGGAGAGAGATGAGACTTATCCCAGCCTACAGCTGATATTGGAAGAAGCTGGGACCACGGAGCCTTAAGAGGAAGAGGAAGGCTGAACCCTTGCAGACGTTGGCAGCCCTCTTGCTCCAACACATGGCAATAGACCTTGGTGAGGGAAGTAACTTACACTTTATGGCCTCGTAATTGTAAGCTTCTTCCCCAAATACCCTTTATAAAACTGATTCCTGGTATTTTGCATCAGCATCCTTTTGGCTGACTAATACACCTTCATAACCCCAAAACTGAATAATATGTGCAAACCTATGCCTTTTAAATAATTGTAGGTTGAATGACAGAGGCATACAATTTTGATTGTGGGTTTGTGATCTGTGGGCCCTCAAGAGCACAGGCCCAGGACTGAGGCTTCTCTTGTCCAGCCAAAGGGTGGTACTGGACTCAGGGGACATCAGGGATGGTCAAGTGCAAATCTATCTCTAAGACCAGAAAACACAATCCAAAGGGTGTCATCTTTATTAAAGACAACTTACAGTGAGTTTGGGTGATGAATTTAGATGAAGTCACAGTAAAACTTTAAATTGAGCTCTATGGTTTGACCTCATTTCTGCTGTAATAATTCAGTGTTTAAATTCCAATTTGGCATGAAATTATTTATCCCTACACTCAAGCAGGAAGATTGACTTTTCTTGTCAGTGTATTTGACCAGTCACCAAGATTTGAGCTTTAAGACTTAATAAAAATGTGATTTTCCTTTGGGGAAATGCTTTAGTAACTTTTCACCCATACAGAAACACCCTGATGCCCCTTGCCATCTCCAAAGGAAAGCATGATTTCCAATTTTAAATCCGTTTATATAAAATACAAAAGATTAATTTCCTGTATGTACATAGAGCTCTTCTTAGTAATATAAAAATGAAAATGCAGTAGAAAAACAGGAAAAGGAAAATAATCCAACAATTCAAAGAAATATAAAGGACCAAAACACTATATGAAAAGATACTCAGCCTTGCTTATAGTTTTAAAAATGCATATCCAAAACAAGGTGTTGGTCTTGTTTTTAACCAGTGAAATAAGATTGGGGAGAAAAGATTGGTAATATGTGAAAAGAGGCTTTCTAAAACTACAGGAGGAAGTGCCAATGCTTTGGAGGACAGGGACAGTGTAGTGTTATCTATTACAATTGAACATATTCAAAAACATTGACTCAGGGAGTGATGTCATCATCATGGCAACGTAAGGCATCCCTGGAAAAGTCTCCCCTCAGGATCAAATAATGAAAGGACAAATCCCACATGCTTGGATCTCTGGTGTATGATAGAGACTGGAGAAGGACTCTACAAATGCTGAATCGAAGAAAAAGAAAAACACCCAAATGAGATTTGCATCCTTCATCCACCGATCTGGACCCCTCCCCCTCATGCAGTCCTGTGCAGCTTATGAGTCACGCAGAGGCAGCACGGCCTGAGTCCCTCCCCCCATAGATGCAGACCATAGAGCCACTCACAGCAGTGAGTTAGAGCCCCATGCATATCTAGGCACAGAGACCCAAGTCCACAGAGATCCAGGGTGGAACACAAGCAGCTGAGATATGCCACATACAAAAGTGCCCCCCAGGAAAAAAAAAGATTGTAGCAGAACTGTTGACAAGGGTTGCACACACTTAATCTTGACTCAGTTTGCTGGACCACCTAAATGCAAAATGGACCTCTCTGGATTGACCCCACCTGACTCCCTGGCACAGGATACCCTAATGGGAAGAAACTGGAGGCAAAACAAAACAAAACAAAACATGGGCTACTCTAAAGGTCCAGAATAAGTTGGACCAAGTATCAAAAAAGAGATTTAACACAAAGTCAATCAACAATAAAACCTTAGGCAAGAGCCTAGTTTACAGAAATGGAAAAGCCAATCATCAAATTTATTTGGAAGGGCAAGGGGCCCTGTATAGAACAAAGTTGGAGGGGTCACAATTCTTGACTTTAAAACTTATTACAAAGCTACAGTCAAAACAGTATGGTAGTGACACAAGGGTAGCTATATGGACCAATGGAATTGAATTGAGTGTTCATAAACAGACCCTCACATCTATGGCTAGGGTAGTTTGAAGCTGTATGTACCCCAGAAAAACATGTTCTTAAAGCTAAGGCATTCTTGTGGGTATAAATCCATTGTAAGTAGGATCTTTGGATGAGGCTTCTTCAGTTAAGGTTTGACCCACCTCATTCAGGATGGGATTTAATCCTATTACTGGAGTCCTTTATAAACGGGATGAATACACACACACACACACACACACACACACACACACACACACACAGAAAGCCATGGAAGCAAGAAGCTGAAAGCAACAACACACAGAAAAGCAGGAAGAGACCAGCAGATGCTGCCATGTGCCTTGCCATGTAATAGAGGAACAAGGATCACGGGTAGTCAGTCTTTGGTAAGAAAGCATTGCCTTGATGATGCCTTGATTTGGGCATTTTCTTGGCCTCAAACTGTAAGCTAATAAAGTCCTATTCTTTAAGCCAACGCATTTAATGGTATCTGCTTTCAGCAGCATAGGATACTAAAACAATTGCCAATTTAATTTTTAAAAATTTTAAGTAGTAAACTTTACTTCAACTTCAAAAAATAAAATAACAGACAAAAGGCAGCTTAATAAATCATGGAAGCATTACTTTAAAAAATTCTGTCCAGGGAAGCAGATATGGCTCAACCAGTTGGGCACCCACCTGCCACATGGGAGGTCCCAGGTTTGGGTCCCAGGGACTCCTAAAAGAAGACAAGCAGATGCCACCCCTGCCGCAACAAACTAAATGCTGCCTCCACTGCAACGAGCAGATGCCACAAGCCAACAGACTCTGCAGCCCCTGGGGAGTGGATGTGGCTCAGGCTTTTGGGTACTCACTTCTCATGTGGGAGGTCCCGGGTTTGGTTCTGGTGCCTCCTGGAGAAGGTGAGCAAACAATGAGCAGACAGCTGAGAGAACCATTGGGGAGAGGGGAGGATAAAGAAAGAAAAATAAAGTAAATTAAAAAAAAATTCTGTCCAGGCACATTTATCTTATTTAATCCTAAAAAGAAACTCAGTTATTTCTCCAGGGTTCAGAAGGATAAACAAATGAGCACAGACTGGTTAAAAAAAAAAAAGAATTTGGAATTTAGTTTAATGAGATATGAATATGATCAACTATGTATGAATAAGGATGTTTCTTGCTACAGTGTTTCTAAGAGTACAAAATAGCAAAGTTTGGGAGTCCCTAAAACCACCCTCACTCTGACAGCAACTGCAAGTTTGGAGGTCCCCAGAACCACCCTCAGGTTCAATAATTTGCTAGAAGGACTAACAGAACTCAGCAGAGTCATTATACTCAGAGTTATGGTTTATTACAGTGAAAGGATACAGATTAAAATGAGCCAAGGGAAGAAGCACATAGGGCAGGAGACACCAAGCATGGAGCTTCCAACTGTCCTCTTCCAATGGAGTCATGTGGACAGTGCCTTTCTCTCAGGAACTCTGTGTGACAATATGCATGGAGTATCGCCAGCCAGGGAAGCTCACTTGAGCCTTGGTGTCCAGAGTTTTTACTGGGCCTTGGTCAAGTAGACGTGGCTGATTGCATGTGTGGCCCCTTCAGAGGTTGAGGTGATGTCATGTGGCCCCAGGTCCCCTACCATAAATCACATTGGTAGCATAGACTATATGGTATGTGCCAGGGCCCCCAGGGAAACGACATGCTAATCAGGCAGGATACTCCAAGGCTTAGATGTCATCACCCACGAGCTGGGGGCAAAGCGCAAAATGTTTCCTTGGGCAAAGTTAATCCCTTACTGCACAAAAATGGAAAACAATTAAAATATCCTTCAGGAGAAGAATGAATAGATAAATTATTTACATTCAACAGTACAGGATTTTTCATCTGTTAAAAGGAATGAAATAAATCTAAATTTACTGACAAGGAGAAATGTCTAAGACATAGTTAAGCAAAAAGAGCACGTTACAAAATAGTATGTATGTTATATGGTATGATAGCATTTTTATTTAAAACAACAACAAATCTCCACATTAATAGATGAATAGAAAAATATTTGGAAGACCAAATGATAAATCTTTAACAATGGTTACCTTTATGAGGATGAAATTATGGGAGACTTTAGTTTTCTAGATTTCCACAATTTTTGAAATTTTTAGTAATAAATACATCTTAACTTTATAATTAGAACACTAAAGTTTAAAACAAAAACTTTTCCAGGAAGAGAGGTTTCTCCCCTTCATTGCATTATCACAACATATGCGTTCCTGATTTACACAATGAATGACTTAAAATTCTGCCAGGGATAAGTGATGGGTATGTGGGGTTACATTATACTTTTCTTTGTATTTTTGTGTTGTTTGAAAATATCCATATGCTCTTGTACATACACACATGTACACACAGAGTGAAAGTTGTAGCAAATGATGGAAACATTCCTAACCTTTATATTAAAAGAGATATCTAATCTCAATAAAACTGCTTAATAAACAAATAATTACGCAAGAATAGCCAGAAATAGCAGTTATGTACAGCAGGGGAAACAGAGATTGAGAGATAAGGAATTTTCTTGTTTGTTTATTATTATTATTATTATTGAAATAATGAAAAGGCTCTAATAATGATTGAAGTGTTGAACACACAAATAGGTGATTATACCAAATACCATTGATTGTACACTTTGGATGAACTGTATGCTTTATTAATATGTATCAACAAAATTGATTTGTTTAAAAAAAACAAGTCTCAATTTAAAACGATTGAAATAAAAGAGATATCTATAATTTTTCTGAACACAAATATAGTATAAATATATTTTAAATCCAAACATAACTGACATAGATTAAGTAGAATATGAAAGTCCCTCACTAATCTATACTCCCGTAACCACTGACAACAGGGTATTCTAGTTTTGGTGACCTGTAATATAAATATATAATTATAAATAGATATTTAATTAGTTTTCATTTGAAATTGGATCGTATCGTACAAAATAAAATATCTGTTGGGATTAGTGGTTGCCTAAGGCTGGAAGGGATCAGTATGGGGAAAATTGGGAGTATCTGCTAATTGGTATAGTGTTCTTTGGGGGGTGGTAAAAATGTTTAAAATTAGATTGTGGTTATAGTTGCACAACTTTGTGAATCCACCAAAAAAGCATTGGACTGTACACTTAAATGGGTGAATTTTATGATATGTGGATTACATCTCAATAAAGCTGTTAAAAACACATACACATACACAACCACCTCTTGGGGCTCTTGTTTTTGCTGGCTGCCTGCTAAGCAGTATCTAGGGATACATGAAGATATGTCCCATAGACAAGGAATAGCCAATGAGGCTTATCAGCCACCTGCACCCCTATGAGTCTTGTACTTTGTAAATAGAGTGAATCCAGATTCCAACTGGCCAGGGCTGCCACACTGGCAGAGACTGCAGGAGAACAGGCCACGAAGATCCTGGGGTGGGACAAGCGAGAACTGTCCTAACTACAGTGGGGCCAGCCCGTGCTCCCGGCCAGGTGTGGCTGAGGGGGCTCGCATCAGCAGAACGGGGTCAGCAAAGCTTTAGGGAGTCAGGGAGGAACATTCAGGGCAGGTGCGGTGGCTCCAACAAAGCTCTCGTGCAAAGGTTTTGCCCCTTTGTCCCAGCTGCGCTGGCCCCGCTACCCGCCAGGCCTCACCCTCCGGGGTCTTGTGTGGTCCTGCCAGGCCCGTGGCTGCAGGCCTCGCTTATAGAGGTGTAGGATTATTCTCGCATCTCAGGAACCCAGGGACCTTCTCCTGCCCCCAGATGACCCTGGAGGAGCCAGGAGGGGCACATCATAAATGGGCTGAGATTAGGTTCTACCACCCTCCCCATCGAACCATGGAAGAAAAGACAAGTTGTATTTCCCTGCACCTGAGTTTACGGACTGAGATTGATGCCTGCTACATTTGAAGGGAACACCTTTATGGTCAGAAATGGGCCATAATGAGTGTGGCCACAGTGAGAACGACGGTGACCGGGCTCATCGTGAAAAGCACATTTTAGGAATTCCTGGGTTCCACTTCAGATCTCTCCATTAAAAATAAAAATCCTTCACCAGTGTCACAGAAATAGAAATCAGTATTTACCAAGTTTTGTGACGTATGGACTAGAAAACTCTGTAATGCTAATGTCTCTAGGCCAACACTGATTGTCATGCAGAGGCCAGAGGGGCCTTGAGCCACGGGGTGGAAGAGGAATATGGTGATTTTAAAACATGTCCATAAATTTTTTGAGACTCTTCCCATCAAGAGATGGAGTCTAATCCCCTTCCTCTTAAATTTGGGGTGGCCTTAGCAATGTGCTTCTGATCGAAAGCGGTGGAAGAGATGCAGGTGACTTGCGAAGCTAGGTCATAGAAGGGGACACACCTTCCTTCTGGGACACTCGCCCGTGGAACCCAGCCACCATGCTGCGGGGAGGCCCAGGCCACTGGGCAAGGCCATGTGTAGGTGCTCTGGCCAACAGCCCCTGCCGAGCTTGCAGCTGACAGGCAGGTCCACCGTCAGATGAGAGAACAAGGAAGCCTTTGGGACGACTCCAGCCTTCAACTGCAAGAAGGACCCTGAGCAAGAACCACTTCACTGATCCTGGTCCACCTCCCCAACGAGGAGAGACAGCAATAATAAATGGTGGCGGTTTTACGCCACAGAGTTTGGGCTGGTGGTTATGTAGCAACATACAAACAGAACAAGGAATGTGCTAATTGATGGATTGTTCTGCTTTTCAGCAAGGCAGAGTGACAAAGGGGAAAGGACACTGGGTTGGGCAGTAAGGAAGTATGCTAGGTTTTGTTCCTGCCCCAGCCAAAAACTGCCTGTGTGCTTAGGACAAGTAACATCGCCTTGCTGAGGCCCATTTCCCTCAAGAGTAAAACGAGGATTCACTTTCTCAGATGGTTTGGATGCTCGCATGCCTCATGGCAGAAGGCAAAATCAGCTGACTTTTAGGCTATAAAATTTTAGGACTAGACAAGACCTTCGAGATCATGCACTATGAAACTCTCCAAAGTAATTTCCTACCATGAGAAAATGACAGGTATTATTTCATCACTGAACCCATTTTTAAAATATAAGCTTGTGATGTGCTGTTTTAAACCAGGTTAAGCAGGTTTCTTTACTACGGGACGTCTCAGGGTCTTTAATATGTTCAGGCGCTCTCTGACTGTCTAAAAAAGGGATACGGAAATACTTCTCAAACCTCTTCAACTACAGAACCCTTTTTCTGTGCTGAGCATTTCATGACACTAAGGTTCTGTTTAAAATACTTTGAGATGGCTTGTAATTGCTGATAGTAAAAAAAAAAAAAAAAAAGCTAGTATTTATCTCCCTAGAACTATCAATAAAGTGTGAAATGACTGAGGTGTGAAGGGCAAGTGGGCACTGGTACAACCAACGCATTATTGTCACATTGAGGCATGTCTCATAGCTTTCCTCTGAGAATTCCTAAGAGGAAGGACCTTCCAAGACCCAAAGCCCAGGGAAGACTGAGGGATGCTGGAAGAGAACAAAGCTGGGCTGGAGGGATCTCTGGCTCCTGGCCTTGAACATGGCTGTTTACTATAAGCTGGGCATGGAGGTGGGCAAAGGATGCCTAAGACAATGGCGTGCCCTCAAGGGCCTCACAGGCCAGTAAGGGGCACTATTGTGGTAGCAATAAGACAGCATGTTAACAAACAGGCTCAAGCTGTGGGGGAGCTTGGGGCTTTGCAGAGGAAGGGGCCAGTTCTGCCAGCAGAGTCAAAGAAATCTTAGAGGACCTGATGCTTGAGCTGAATCTTGAAGGATAAGAAGGAGCAGCTCTATTAGTTTTTCATTGCTGCATGAAAAATCGCCACAAACATAGCTTAAAACAACACACATTTATTATTTCACAGTGTCTGGGGGTTAGGAGTCCAGGCAAAGCTTAGCTGTATCGTCTGCTCAGGGGTTCACAAGGTTGAAATCAAGGTGCCAGCCAGTGGTGGTTCTCATCTGGAGTTTGGGGTCCTCTTCAAAGCTCATTTGGATTGATGGCAGAATTTAGCTCCTTGTGGTTGTAGGACTGAGATTCCCATTTCCTTGCTGGGGGTCTATGAGGGTCACTCTCAGCTCCCAGAGCCCACTCTCTGGTTTTTGCCATATGGATCCTCTTCTCCCAACACAGCAGCTTGCATCTTCAAAACCAGAAGAAGTGCATCTCTCTGATGCTTCATCTTCTTTTTAAAGCTCTTCCATTTAGGTCAGGTCCACCCAAGATAATCTCCCTTTCAATTAACTCAGAGTCAACTGATTATAATCATAATCATTATGCTGTCCCATCATATGCACAGGTTCCATCCATACTCAAGAGGAGGGGATTTTACAAGGGTCATTAGGGTCGTCTTTGAATTCTACCTATCTCAGCAGCTAAGATGGGGAAGGCTATTCCAGGCAGAGAAAGCAGAATGGACAAAGGAATGGCAGTGGGCGTAAAACAGCATGGGACCTTAGGGGTCCTTAAGTGGATCCATGTGAATGGAACAAAGGCCCAGGGAAAGGATGACAGAGGGCTTGGATCAAGGAGATCCCTCCTGCCATGCTAAGGAGCTTAGACTTTATTCCATAGGTGGAAATTCTTTGAAGAATTTTAACAAGGAGCTTCCAGGATGAGATGTGTGCTTTAGACAGATTATTCTGGCAGCATTTCCAATGATAAACTGGAGTGGAATAAACCAGAAGCTGGGAAGCCATTGTGCTTATCTAGGCTAATGATGATGCAGACAGCATCACAATGTTTGTTAATCCCTGCCTCTGGCAGCACTGCTCCCCGGGAGCAGCCTTATTCCAGTCCAGAACAGGGCTGCTGTTATATCAAACCACTCAGCTCCACTACTGAGTGGGGTCTGGAATTAGTCTGGCAGCCAAGAACTTAGGCCAAGCCTTCCTTTGGTTGCATCTCCTTTCACCTCATCTCCACGACTGTGCTTGCCTTGCTCTCCATTTCCTGATATGTGTTCCAGGTACCTCAAAGGAGATCGGTCCCGAGCCAGACATGGTGTGACCAGCTGTCTGGACTAGACTAGCTCACTCTCACCATAGCTTCTGGACGTGGTTCTGCTTCTCACAGAAGGGACACCTGGTACCACTAATTCTGCCATCCACCAACTCCAAACTCCCAGCACTGACCAGAGGAGAATGGCAAATGCATGCGCTCTTTCCCCATTCCTGGGCCTATGCAATCAGCACCAATAAACCCAGCATCTTTCCCACCGGTCATGGGTGCACCCTGGGGATCCTTTTCTACACAGTACCCTGGCATCACTCTTATGGTTAGCATTGGCCAAGATGAAAGCCATTTGCCATCCACAGCTAGAGGCTCGGCCCCTTGGACGTCAAACTATCTAGGATGAAGTCCTTCACCACAGCTCTTTAGTTTGGGTGGCTGGCATGCCGCTGGGGCTGCACCTGGCTGTGGGCCCACCTACTCCTGGCTTCTCCCCTTTCTCTTCAACTTGGTGTCTGTGGCCAAGCCCACCTGGAGCCACAACAATTCCAAGATATGAGCGATGGAGACAGTTTGTGGTTCCAGGGATTTTGGAGTCTTTGGACACCTGATTGAACCTTCAGTCAGCTGGCATGTAGTAAAGGCTCCTCTCCTCACAGCAGTGGGTGTGGTACTGTGCAGAGAAAAAGCTAGATGGTATAGGCTTGGTTCCCTAGGAGCTCACTATTGAATTGGAGAGATACGAAATAGAGCTGTGCAGTGAGCCTAAAACTCCAGGCAGCAAAAGCAAAGCACTAAATGAGCAGAGAGGATGCCAAGTGCCAGAGGAATTAAAAAAACACAGCGGTAGGTATTTGTGGTTCCACCCTGATTCATCACCCAGTCATTGGCACTGGCTCCACAGCCCAGATGATGGGGAGGCCAAGCCAGCTGCTGTGGAATGAGCAGGCAGGAGGAGGCAGCGTCCTGCCGGCCTGCTGGGCCCACGAGGCTTTGGTGATGCCTGCTCCTACTGGCTGTTAAGGCAGAGGCTGTGGGAGGCAGGCCTGAGTGGGCGAACAGCAGAGAGCACCAGGCACCAGGCACATTCACGTGGCCCCCTTGTCATGATCTGAACTTAAACTCATTGACACCCACAGCTCTGAAATCCCTGGAGAGGCAGCAGGCAGAAGAGCCACCTTGGGGTGGAGGAGGCTGGTGCAAACTCTGTGAAATTTCTCTTGGTGACTTGACAGCAGCCAAAGCATGTGGGCTAGAAAAGTAGAGAAAGCCAAAGGGCTAATGGAATACAGCTTCCTGTGCATGCATTGGGCCCCATCCGTGGATTATTCTGGGACTTTGGGGGGCTGAGCAGTGGGCTCATGGGCAAAGGCACAGCATTCCCTTAACACTTCCTCAGTGGAGCCTCATGACAAGATGAGCCTGGTTTTTAATGGATGCCAGGAACCCTAAGGATTTGCCACTGACTAGTCTGGGCTAGGTCATTTTGGGTGAGAGAGATGCAAAGAACTTGAGGTGAATTATGTTCCGTATAATTCTACCTCCCCACTATATTTGTATATAGTGGTTGTGGTTGGCTAATAGTGGCTCCCAAAGATATGCCTAGGTCCCCATCCCTGAAACCTATAAGTGTTTCTTTATTTGGCAAAAACGGATCTATGCAGATGTGATTATGATAAAGATCTTGAGATAAGGAGCTCATCCTGGAGTATCCAGATGGGATGAGGCATCACAAGTCCTTTTCAGAGAAAGGCAGAAGGAGATTCCATACAGACACCCACAGAGGAGGAGGTACCGTTAGACAGAAGCAGATATTGGAATGGTGCACTGACAGGTCAAGGAATGCCAAGGATGGCCGGCAGCCACCAGGAGCTAGGAGAGAAGCAAGGAAGGCTTCTCCCCGTTGCCTCCAGAGGGTGTGCGGATTTTAGACTTCTGGCCTCCAGAGCTGTGAGAGAAGAAATTTCTGTTGTTTTAAGCCACCCAGCTTGTGGTAATTTGTTGCAACAGTCCTAGGAACTAATACAGTAATTGATCTGGCAAATGGGAGCAGAAAGACCAGCTGAGGAAGAGCCAAAGCAACTGGGGCATGGGCCTAGAGGCAAAAAGAGTCAATTCCACCTCTTCACCTTGGGGGGAGTCCTCCTCTCCTCCCAGAGAGTTCCACGTGCAGGGATGGAGAAGACTTGAGCAAAGCGCAGAATATCGTCAAGAGGGCAACTACAGAAAATCAAGGAAGCCACACCCCGTATTGCAGCAAACGTATTAGAGGCTTTTAATCTTCATCTTCTTGCTTCAGCCCCATTGCAGTGACGCCACAGGCTTGTGGGCAGACACCGAGGGAGGGGCTGCAGTAGGGGCAATTCCTAAGCATTCCTGAAATCAGCCCCTTCCACTCCACCTCTACTGCCCACCCTAGTCCAGGCCACAGCCATCACCTGCCTGCGCTGCTGAAATTAGCTCCTACCTAGCTCCCTGATTTTCGCCCTATAAATAAATAACAGGGATTTTACATTTTCCTACTGGAAAGACAATCTGTTAATAATACCAAGCTGTTTGTGTCATTCTCCTGTTTATATCCAAACTGACCACAGCTTTCAACCCTCTGGATGACCTGGAGTTTTGGGGAATCTCTGTCCTCTGTTATGCCTGTATTCAGTGTGGGTCAGTTACCAGGAATTTCCTTCATAAGTGGAATTTAAGCTAATCTTATAAGGGTAAGCCTTATTTTTAAAAATCTTTTTATCTCGAAATAATTTCAAACTATTTTCAAATTATTTTGAAAAAATAATACAACTCCAACATACAGAGCTCTAACATACCCCCACCTTTCCTCCCACCCCAAATACCCAGATCCACCAATTTTAACATTTTGCCACCTTTGCCTGCCTTTCCTCCCTCCCTCCCTCCCTCCATCCATTTATCTATCCTCTACCATCTATCTATCTATATTTTCTGAACATTTGAGAGTAGGTTGCACACACTCTAATCAACACATAATACTTTCATGTATATTTCCTATGAATAAGGATATTCACTTATGTAATCATCTTAAGTACAATTATCAAGATAAATTTAACATTGATATAAAGCTTACATTCTATTTCCAGTTTTTCCTTATGTCCCGGTAATGTCCTTTTGAGCCTTTCTCCTCCATTCTTAGATCCTATCCAGTGTCACATACTGCATTTAATTGTCATTCACACTGTAGTTCCCCTCTCTCTCTCTCTTTATATACAACATAAATGTCCGCATCCCAACCCCTCCCAAGCATGCCATTCAGCGGATTAATTACACCCACAATGTTTTGCGGTACCCGCACCACCTTTCTTTGCTAGAACTTTCCCTTTCCCTCAAACAAAACTCTACACTCATTTTGCCCCCCAACTTGGTAACATGTACCCTAATTTAACATCCTAAATCTGTAGCAATCTTTTTTGCTCTGACAAACTAACTTCAATAGCATAGATGAACTATGTCCCTATGTTCCTATACCCCTCAGTCCCAACCACCTTTATGTAGTTCCTGTCACAATTACATATTTAAACATCATGAATCCGAAACCATTAATTTATCATTATATTTTATGCATTTACTTTTAGATCCTGTAGAAAGTAAAAGTACAGCTACACATCAAAAATGCAATAGCACTGGTATTTATATTTACCCATGTCATTTTCATTCAGAGATCTTTATTTTATTTATTTTATTTATTTATTTTATTTATTTTATTTTCAGAGATCTTTATTTTTTTCATGTGACTTCAGTCAGTTGTCTAGTGTCCTTTCCTTTAGAGCTGCAGACCACTCTTTAGCATTCCTTCTAAGTCCAGTCTAGTGGAGACAAAGTCCCTCAGCTTTTGTTTATCTGAGAATGTTTTAATCCCTCCCTCACTTTTAAAAGACAGTTTTTGCCAGATAAAGAATTCTTGATTGGTAATTTTTGCTTTTAGCACTTTAAATATGTCTTCCCATAGCCTTCTTGCCTCCATGGTTTCTGATGAGCAATCAGTAATTTTTGTATGTGACAGGTTGCTTCTCTCTTGTGGCTTTCAGAATTCTCTGTCTTTGGCATTTGACAGTTTGATTATAATGTGCTGTGGTAGGGATCTATTTGGGTTTATACTGTTTGGTGTTTGTTGAGTGTCTTGGATGTATATATTCATGTCTTTTGTTAAATTTGGGATGTTTTCAGCCATTATTTCTTTTTTTAAAAAGCAGATTTATTGAGATATGGTCACATACCATACAATCTATCCAAATGTACAATCAATGGCTTGTAGTATAATCACAGTGCTGTGTATTCATCACCACAAAAAAATTTAAGAATAAGTTCATTACTCCAAAAAGAAAAACTCTGAACCCCGAAGCAGTCACCTCTCAATCCATCTATCCTTCCCCAGCCCTACATAATGACTAATCTAATTCCATCTTTATAAACTGATTTATATTTACATTTTATATAAATGGAATCATACAATATGTAGTGCTTTGTGTCTGGTTTCTTTCACTTAGCAAAATGTTTTTTTGGGTTTTTTTTTTGCCTGACATTAACATCTTGTAACAATAACATACATTTCTTCTGTTTCAAAGAAAAACAGTCTTATATATTCAATATTATCCATATTCCTATTTCACATGAGGTTTTACTATGCTATATAGTCCCATGTTAAATCTTTTAGCTTTCCTTCTAGTAATATACTTGATCTTAGATTTTCCTTTGCAACCACTGTCATACCCATATAATAGCACTGCTGGTTACAAACACTATGTTGTTCTTTCACCTTTTCTATTCATTTCCAAAGACTAACAAACGACGCTTTTTACCAATTCTGCACAAGTTAACTCTCAGCTTTCCATTCTCTAAACTCATTCTATTTTCTGGTGACCCATATTCTAGTTACTAATTTCATGAGTTTACACAGCATATTTAGTTCATTACAGTGCAATCATACAGTATTTTTTTGTGTGTCTGTCTTGCTTACTCATCATAATGTTCTCCAGGTTCATCCATTTTGTAAGCTGCTTCATGACTTCCTTTCTTCTTACAGCTGCATAATATTCCATCGTGTGTATATACCACAGTTTGTTTATCCATTCATCGGTTGATAGACACCTGGATTGTTATCTTTTTTTTTTTTAAGATTTATTTTATTTCTTTCTTTCTCCCCGCCACCCTTCGTTGTTTTGCGCTCTCTGTCTACTCTCTGTGTGTTCTTCTGTGTCTGCTGGTCTTTTCTTTAGGCGGCATCAGGAACTGATCCTGGGACCTTCTGGAGTGGGAGAGAAGTGCTCAATCTCTTGTGCCACCTCAGCTCTCTGGTCTGCTGCATCTCTTATTGTCTCTCCTCTGTGTCTCTTTTTGTTGTGTCATCTTACTGCGTCAGCTCTCTGCGGGCCAGTATTCCTGTGTGGGCCAGCTCTCCTGTGCAGGCCAGCACTCCCGTGCGGACCAGCACTCCACGTGGACCAGCTTGCTGTGCAGTCCAGATTGACTTTCACCAGGAGGCCCTGGGAATTGAACCCTGGACCTCCTATATGGTAGATGGGAGCCCAATCGCTTGAGCCACATCCGTTTCCTGGATTGTTATCTTTTGGCACTCGTGAATAACACTGCTATGAACATTGGTGTGCAGATGTCTGTTCATGTCACTGCTCTCCGGGTCATGTCAAAAGTCCATATTCAGCTTCCTTAGCAACTGCGAAACAGTCCTTCACAGTGGCTGCACCATTCTACATTCCCACCAACAGTGAATAAGTGTTCCTCTCTTTCCACATCCTCTCCAACCCTTATAGTTGTCCATCTTTTAATAGTAGCCATTCTCATGGGTGTGAAATGATATATCATTGTAGTTTTTGATTTGCCTTTCCCTAATTGCTAGTGATGCTGAATGTTTTTTTTTCATATGTTTTTTGCCATTTGTATTCTTCTTTGGACAAATGTCTGTTTAAGTCTTTTGCCCATTTTTAAATTGGGTCATTTTTCTTTTTATTGTTGAATTGTATGATCTCCTTATATAGCACAGACTTTAAACCCTTATCGGATATGTGATTTCCAAATATTTTATCCCATTGAGTAGGCTGCCTTTTCACACTTTTGACAAAGTGCAAAAATGTTTAATTTTGTGTTTTGGGTGTAAGGTTTAAGAAACTACTGCCTATCACAAGATCTTGAAGATGTTTTCCTACATTTTCTTCTAGGAGTTGTATGGTTGTCGCTTTTATATTTAGGTCCTTGATTCATTTTGAGTTAATTTTTGTATAACATATGAGATAGGGGTCCTCTTTCTTTTGGATATGGATATCCAGTTCTCCCAGCACCATTTGTTGAATAGACTGTTCTGGCACAGTTGGGAGGGCTTGACAGCCTTGTGAAAAATCACTTGACCAGTGTCCTTTGTGAGCTACAGCAGTTGTACATAACTAGTGCAGGCTGGTGGGAATGTGGAGAAGCATGGGAAAAATACAACTGGAGTGACCTATGGACTGTGATTAATAATAATAATGTAATATTCATGCATCTATGCCAAAGATGTGTTGATAATGGACAAGTATGGAAAAAGTGTGCCAAATGTATGCTATGGACCTGGTAATAATCTGATGATATTATCTCATAATCTGTAACAAATGTTCCACCACAGTGTGATGTGTTGATAGAGGGGTGTTATTTAGGAATTCTGCACATGTGCATGAATGTTTTGTAAGTTTACAACTTCTGTCATAAAAATATATTTAAAAATAATAATAGGATGGGTTGGGGGAAAAACACCAAGTGTAAGATAAGGATTATAGTTAGTAGTAAGATTTTGACAATATTCTTTCATGATTTGTAAAAAATGTCTCACAACAATGCAAGGTGTTATTGGTGGGTTGATGTATGGGACCCCTGTATGATATTATACACGTTTGCTTTGTAAGTTCACAACTTTTACTATACACTTATTGTTTTTGTATGTTCATGTATAAATGATATAAAAATAATATAATAGGGTGGGTTGGGGGAAAAATACTTTGGTTAGTAGTAATATTTTGAGGATGCTCTTTAATCATTAGTTAAAAATGTTTCACAGCAATGCAAGGTATTGCTGGTAGGGTGAGGTATGAGAGCCCTGTATGATGTTATGTATGTTTGTTTTGTAAGTTCACAACAATTACTATATACTTGTTTATGTATATTTATGTATGAGTGATATACTTCAATAAATTGAAAAAGAAAATAATCACTTGACTGTGGATGTGAAGGTTTTTGTTTTTGTTTGTTTGTTTCTCCTTTTTTTTT
>JAQZBX010059375.1:0-17530 GCA_029593785.1 Cabassous unicinctus | reverse complement strand
GAGCCTGAAACTCAGATTATGGCTGGAAGCATAGACTGGGGGATGGGTTGTTAGGGAGATTAAATATACAACCAGTCAGACAATTGGTGGTTTGGGTGACCTTGTAGTCTTAGAAGAATCTTCTTTATCATCTATCTTGTCTTAAGCTGTTTAACCAAATTTGTCGTTGGAGTCATCTTTTTTTTTTTTTTTTTAATTGAAAGTAGGAACAAAAATGCTTTTAGCTTCTCTTATAAAGGAAATAGGAGCTTCAATCAAAGTTCTGTGGATTAAGTGGAAGACAGAACTATCTAAATGATTTGAGGAATTAACAGAGAGCAGCCACTACACAGAAATAATTACAGCTAAGATTGTGTTAAGGCAGACAAGAGCTTGGGTTTCCTTAGCAGTAATTATGACATACACTGAATTTTAAATCTATTTTATTATAGAGAGATTGGTTTCTGAAAAATGGAAACGTATCACCTGTTCCTTAACTGTGTAAATAATATTAAATTTCTTTGAAACTGGAAAAAAAATCCCTGCATATCATTTTCATGTTACCGAGCCTCTGTTTCTTCTCTCAGTGTGATCTGAGTTGTCCCTTCTGTTAATCTGGATTGGCCCTTGCTTAGTCTTAAAACTGAGTGGGTTTAGGCTTAGGTTGGGAATATTTTTCCTTTTTGTGGCTCAAAGTTTCCTTTGATTTGGTAATATCATTTTATTCTCAAACAAGCTTTGGTTGAGAATAGATCACAATTTGCATGTTCCATTAAAAGGGTCAATATTAACAAATTCAGGATGCTGAACGCATATCATTTAAAATAAAATAAAAAATTTAAGGAGAAGTTGTGAACGTATGAAACAATCATGTACATGTGTGGAATTCCCATACAACACCCCATCCACCAACACACCACACCGTTGTGGAACATTTGTTTCAGATTATGAGATGGTATCTTCAGACTATTACCACTAACTATGGTCCATAATATACATTTGGCACATTTTTCCTTATACCCCTTATTATTACAACAGTATATCTTTGACATTGATGCCAGAATATTACAGTATTGCTGTTAACTCTAGTCCGTAGGTTACATTAATTGTTTTTTTCCCACACTTCTTCACATTCCCACCACCCTGCAATAATGACGTGCATCTGTTCTAGTTCACAGAAGGACATTCTTGCATTTGTGCTATTAACCACAAGTCTCATCCACCTCTGGGTTCCAATATGCTCTTGGTCCCTACATTATTCTCTAGCTTTCTTTCTTTTTTTTTTTAAAGATTTATTTTTATTTATTTATCCCCGCCCCTTGCTGCTTGTGCTCTCTGTGTCCATTTGCTGTGTGATTTTCTGTGTCTGCTTGTCTCCCTCCGTTGCATCATCTTGCTGTGTCAGCTCACCGTGCCATGCAGGCTGGCTTGCCTTCACCAGGAGGCCCCGGGAATCGAACCCAGGGCCTCCCGTATGGTAAATGGAAGCCCAACCAGTTGAGCCACAGCTGCTTCCCTAGCTTTCTTTCAATTGACATTTACATCCCTAGACTGCCCTTTTCAGTCACAATCCCATTTATAAACCAGCTGTGTTAGTTCTAGTCACTATAATGTGCTACCATCAACTCAATCCATTTCCACACTTTTACCGTCAAGTTAATTAAAATATCTACATATATTAAGCATCAGTACTCCTTCTCAGCCTTCCTCCTATCTCCTAATAACCTATATTTTAGGTTTTAACTCCATGCGTTTATTCTTCATACTTAATTCATATTAGTGAGACCATGCAGTATTTGTCCTTCTGTGTCTGGCTTATTTCACTTAGCATAACGCCTTCAAGGTTCATCCTTGTTATCATATGTGTCCCAATCTCATTTCTTCTTATTGTAGCATAGTATTCCATCGTATGTATATACCACATTTTGTTTATCCATTCATCAGTTGATGGACATTTGGGTTGTTTTCATCTTTTGGCAATTGTGAATAACGCCGCTATGAAGATGGTGTGCAAATGTCTGTTTGCATCACAGTTTTCAGTTCTCCTGGATATATTCCTAGTAGAGGAATTGCTGGAGCATATGGCAGTTTTATATTTAGCTTCCTGAGGAACTGCCAAACTGTTTTCCACAAAGGCTCCTCCATTTTACATTCCCACCAATAGTGAAGGAGTGTTCCTATTTCTCCACATCTTCTCTAGCTCTTACTGTTTTCTCTTTTTTAAATAGTGGCCATCCTATGTGGTGTGAGATGATATCTCATTGTCGTTTTGATTTGCATTTCCCTAATAGCTAGTGATATTGAACATTTTTTCATGTGCTTTTTGGCCATTTTTATTTTCTCTTTGGATAAATGTCTATTTAAGTCTTTTGCCTGTTTTTTTAAAATTAGATTGCTTGCTCTTTTATTGTTGAGTTGTATGAGCTCTTTATATAGCATGGAAACCAAACCCTTATCAGATATGTAATTTCCAAATATTTTCTCACATTGAGTAGGCTGCCTTTACAACTTGACGAAGTCCTTTGAATCACAAAAGTGTTTAATTTTGAAGAGGCCCCATTTATACATTTTTTTCTTTCATTGCTCATGCTTTCAGTGTAAGCTTTAAGAATCCACCACCTACCACCAGGTCTTGAAGATGTTTCCTACATTTTTTTCTAGAAGCTTTATGGTTCTTGCTTTTATATTTAGGTCTTTGATCTACTTTGAATTAATTTTTGTATAAGGTATGAGATAGGGGTCCTCTTTCTTTCTTTTAGCTATGGATATCCAGTTCTCCCAGCACCATTTGTTGAATAGACTATCCTGCCCCGGCTGAGTGGGTTTGACAGGCTTATCAAAAATCACTTGACCATAGATGTGAGGATCTGTTTCTGAACCATCAGTTTGGTTTCATTGGTCTATGTGTCTATCTTCATGCCAGTACCATGATCCTTTTACCACTGCAGCTAGCTAATATTATTTGAAGACTGGAAGTGAGAGTCCTCCAAATTTGCTCTTCCTTTCTAAGATATTTCTAGCTATTTAGGGCCCTTTACTCTTCCAAATAACTTGGATAATAGTGTTTTCCATTTCTTTAAAAAATGATGGTGGAATTTTTATTGGGATTGCATTGAATCTGTATATAAATTTGGGTAGAATTGACATCTTAATGATATTTAGTCTTCCAATTTATGAGCATGGAATGTTCTTCCAATTATTTAGGTTTTTAAAAAAAATTATTTTAGCAATGCATTGCAGTTTTCTGTATACAAGTGCTTTACATCCTTAGTTAATTTTATTCCTAAATATTTGATTCTTTTATTCACTATTGTAAATGGAATTTTTTTCCTGATTTCTTCCTCAGATTGTGCATTACTAGTGCCTAGAAACAATACTGATTTTTTTAACAAATTGATTTTATTGATATATTTTAATAAAGCATAAATCCATCCAAAGTGTACAATCAATGGTATTCAGTATAATCACATAGTTTGCATTCATCACTTCAATCATTTTTAGAGCTTTTTCATTATTCCAGTAATAATAGTACTAAAAAAAAAACAAAACTAACAACCAATCAAACAAACAAAACTCTTCACTTCTCTATCTCTCTGTGCTTCCCCTACTGTACATAGTTGCTATTCTGTAGAAACACTATAGTTTTTTGTGTATTAATCATGTATCCTGCCACTCTGCTTAAATCATTTATTAGCTCTAGCAGTTTTGTTGTGGATTTTTTGGGACATTCTAGGTATAGGATCATTTCATCTGTGAATAGTCCTACCACCCCTTCCTTCCCTATTTTTGGGAAATGGAGCTTCCAACTCCAGCCACGGAATAGCTCCCAAGGCAGCTTGCACCACCAGTGGAGGATGGGCAATGGCCTCCACAGTGTGGAGTGCTCTACTCATGAATCTTCACTGCAGATGGGCAGTCTCCTCTTCTATTCTTTCAAGGATGTTGCAGGATGCTCTTCTGGTCTCCTGGGCCCCCCAAACTGGTGCTTTAGACAGCTCTGGATTACTAACTGCCCTGTAGGATGAGCTGACTCTTGGAGCTCCTTACTCTGCCACCAGCTTGCTCCTCCTCTAAACTCATATCTTTTTAAATTGATGTTTGAATAAATAATATCAAGCTTTTTAGACTACTGTTACATTCAGAATTAAAATGGGTGTCATAAGATCCTATATTAATATATTTATTTGAATTGAAAAATGAGGTCAGTTTCTTTGGACAGAAAGTTTCTTTGGTTTCATGTGAAGACTGGCATTGCCATTAGGTTTTATGAAGATCATTTACCATAAATTTATCTGTTGCTAAAAGTTTGAATATAAAGAAAAAAAAAACATTTCCCCCCAAATACTTTCTTAACATAGTATTATTAAGATTAGCAACATTATGATTTTCTTATCCTTTTTTGAGAATATTGGGTTAAACAAGGTGCCTGTAAATGAAAAAAGTATCAGGTATAACTAGGTGTAACTATAGTCACTTGATAAATCTTGATAAAACCTCTAGGTGTACCTTTCAAAAATTGAAAAAGTGAACAAATAGAATGACTGTATAATAAAACCTTTAGCAAAACACTGGTTTCCAATTCTTTGCTTTCTTTGCAGCAAAATTGAAGGAAGACAATCAAGTTGTCAGCAAATAAGTCATTAAAAGTAATTTTTGATTGTGGATCCCTATAATATGATTTTTTGGTATATAACAAAGTAGTTCAAACAAATAACTTTGCTATAAAAATCTTTTCATTTCTACTTATTTATGTAAACAAGGTTTCTCAAAAAATTTTTATATGTAAAAATGAAAATTAGTTTAGAAATTAATACTGAATCCTGCTATAATCTTTATCCACAGATGCAGGATCTAATAAAAAAAAGTCTATGTTAAAAAATGCATTTCCCATAAAATTTGGTATATATTTTTGTTGTTTTTACATTTGTATTTAATCATAATTCTAATGGTAACTCAGTTGGAAGATAATAGGTAATAAATAACAGGCTGATATTCTCAATTCTTTACTCATAATCTTTGTGGTACTTCCCACAAGGGAGTCCATTTCTCCACTCCATTGATGTTGGGCTTGACCATGTGACTTGACCAATGGAATCTTAAATGATGGAAGAGGACGCTTTAAATGTGCTTGCATGATTTGATCTGTCCTCTTGAGCTTATGCCTTCTTATGCCTTCTACCCAGATGAGAAAATGTCCAAGGATGTCCAGGATGACCAAGAATGAAGAAATGGGAATACAGCTCTCAGTTAACCCAAAGCCTGGAGCAAAGTCTAGCTGACCTGCTTCCTGAAGCTGATCCTCCTCCACTAACCTACAAACTCCTGAATGAGAAAAATAAATACTTGGCCCCTGAGATTTTGGGGTTGCTGGTTATATAGTATTATTACAGCAAGGCCTGTCTAGTGAACTTACAGATATATGCCAAGTGAAATAAATTAAAACTCTATTTGCACACCTATTTTGTTATGGAGTGTGATATTAATGTGATCAATCAAAGGCTTTCAATAAAAAACCTAAAATTACATGAGTATACAATTCTATGGAGAAAATAGGATGTAAACATAAATTCAAGAAAAAGAAGATCTATCTAAGAAGATCCCATGATCTACTAATAGTGCCAAGAAGATAGCCTTTCTTATGAAATTTGGCAAGAGCACAGGTAAGGGCTTAATTTACATAGGAAATAAGATATTTTAGAATATTCTGTAACTGAGAACCATGTTCAATCTTATCCATTTCTCTCATTCTTGATATTGAATGAAATTTACTCCAGGATCTTAAAGTGGGGAATGTGAGGCTGGGGGCTGAAGACCATGATCTACTCAACGCCCAAGATAAGCATGATCCCTCTCCCTGGGATATCAATTTCAGTTGACCCAAAGCTTCTTAAATACTAAATACTAAATTAGACCTGGACATACTGTAGAATCAGAGGCAACTTGGATGATAAAAATTAAACACAACACTTAAGACTTCTAGGAAATTTTGATATTATGACCAAATCCAGTAGCTGTGCCTCCAAGACTCCTGGGTTGTTTGGTTTCACTGTTCTCTGCTATTAGGGGGTCTTCATTTGAAATGTATGAGGAACCTGTTCTAAGGGTGTTGGTTTTTTAAGGTGGTCCTTGTTGCCATGTGGACAGAAGAAAAGTATTCCAGGTATCTCTAATGCCTAAATTTCATATTATACAGATGTGGCCCTTATCCTCTGGTTCTGCCACTGGGTATTTTCCTGAGGCCATTTTGGAGCTGGTGTTTGAGAGGAGTTTGCAGTTTGCAGGAGTTTTGGAGGGTATTTCTCCTGGCTGACATTCAGAGGCGAAGTTTTTTTTTCACTTGGGTTACAAGGAGGTCAGTATTTCATTAACAGTGATGACAGATTGTAGAGGCTCTAAGAAATCCCCATGCCAAATGTAGAACAGCCAATATGTTTATGAAATCATTTAATCCATAATCATGGCATGTAATGAAAAGGGCTTGTGGCTTGGCATTGGCATTTGTAAGGCGGCCACCATGATATGCTCCTGTGAATTATAGATTCCGTAAACTGTGTAATTTATGAGTCATGAGACAAAGGATCCATCTGGCCAGTTCTTGAAGCTCGTTGAGGCAGAGGGTGACATCTTTAGGCAGCTTGAATATAAAAGCTGCACTATTTGAGGTATTTTGCTGTTCTGCACATTGTCATGTTCTTCTGGTTCTTAGCATTTTCTGAGAGATTTGCGGGGAGCAGAAGGGTTATACTCTTTTCAGTGTGGCTGATAAAATTTTTTTATTTTCCAAAGATGCTGTAGGTGTGGCATCTGTGGTAATTTTCTATTACAATTCAGGGACAACAGAGCTGTTACTTTGAGGGTACTGCTTGTACTGGCCTTGAAAAATTACACGAGTCACCTTTCATCAGATAAGCTGAAAGTCACAGTGTGTGCCTAAATGAGACTGCAGACAGAACACTGTAGTAATTTCTATGAACTCAGGTTTCCCCATCGTTTTTCATAATGGAACACATCCCCCCTCTGAACTCTGGCTACACTGATTCTGTTTCAGTGGGTCATTAACTGTGCCCACGAGCCATTTATTCCCATGATCACTTAGAAAGGCCCTATGTGTCAGTCTCCATGGTCTCATATCTGTGTTGTGTTTTGGACTGCAGATCAAATTTAAGACGTAGTCAACAGATCCATGCCTGCCATGACCTTTGATGTCATCAGCTGTGTATTAGTCAGCCAAAGGGGTGCTAATGTGAAATACCAAAATGGGTTGGTCTTTACAAAGGGTATTTATTTGGGGTAGAAGTCCACAGATACCAGGCCATAAAGTGTTATGTTTCTTCTGTCACCACAGTCCATTGCCACGTGTTAGAGCAAGACAGCTGCCGGCGTTTGCCAGGGTTCAGGCTTCTTGGGTTCTTCTCTTCCCGGGGCTGCATTTCTCTCTGGGGGGCTTAGCTCCTGTTTGCTCCACAAGGTCAGCTGTAGACGATCAGGTGAACGGCTTGCTTCTCTTCTCCTGGGGCCTTCTTTCCAACATCAAACTGCTTCTCAAAAGACTGCTTCAACTCTGTCCTTTGCCTTGCCTTTTATATTCGATTCCCCACCCACCAAGGGGTGGGGCTTAACACCCTACTGACGTGGCCCAGTCAACGCCCTAATCATAACTTAATCATGCCAGATTAACAGATCAATTTACAAGCATGGTCCAATTATATTTTTGGAATTCATAATTACATCAAATTGGCCAACGGTTACAACCTGGAAGATGGTGATAAGGATACTTTATTTTTCTGGTGATCCTGAGGATTAAATGGGTCAGCACACTGCCTGGATTCTGAAGGCACCTACTGGTGCTGAATTAATTTGAGTGGCCTGCCCCCCCATAACCTCGACTATACATACCCAAGAGGTTCTCCCAGAGCAAAGAAGAGTTCTGGGGTACAACTGTATACTCTCTCAGTTTTTATGGGTAGAGGATGATGCCCAGAGCTAATGAAGCCAATGGTATGACCCTGTAGATTGCACATCAAAAAAACCAGACAAATATTGACTATATTTCACTCTTGAATGGGGTACACATATTTTTTTCTTCCTATTTCACATTATTTAAAATTCACATTTTGAGGAAGAAAGGTGTAATTTTGTCTGTTAATTTTCAACTACTCTATGGCCTTTGAGTACATTGCTCTCTGCAGTAGCATTAAAAAAACCCCACAACTTTTGGTTGTGAAATAATTTCAAACTTACAGGACATTTGCAAAAATAATACATAGCATTTATCTATAGAAGCCTGTTGATTTTGTATCAGAGCTAAGATATGTGTGCTAAAAATGCTTTCTGTGGACAGTCATAATTTATAAGGGCCGGTAGGTCTGGTTCTAGGTTTTCACTCAACTGCTTCCTCACCACTTTTGTTTCTCATTTTCTGTATACGGCATCTTTGAGTGGTTAGGGTAGGAGCCAGGGGATCTGAAGTTTACACTTAACAAACTTTGGAATGACTTCGATATTCACAAATATACCTCTTTTTGCCATAAGAAGATTGTCTCATACTCATGACCTAGGCCTGGGGCTTATAAAAATAGATATATTAGGCCAATTATATTTCTAGAAAGAGCCACCTCTCCTATTTTCCTTAGGGAAATGTTTAATGATATGAACAGATATGATAAGATTGTTCAATGCAGCTCTGCTTATAATAGAAAAGAGGATAAAATTATAAATTATCCATAACTATTATTGAGATTGCAATGTCTTTGTAATCCATGCAAAAAAAAATCCACTTTTTATATCAGTATTGAAGAAAACCATCTGAAGTCACAACAGTTCTGTGAACTTCTTTCAAGCACAACATCAGGAATGGTCTCAAGGAAATGGTCAGTGGCAGGGCCAGAGAGGAACAGGCCATAGCTATAAAATTTACTCCTGGTAACATGAACCCCCTAAACAACAGGAAGCCATAGAGTCACATCTCTCAAATATTCTCAGTAATAACTGAAAAGAATAAACTCAATATTTGGTTGAAAGGATGTGATCTGGAATCATGCTGATACTTTCTACCCAAATTTTAAAATTTCCTAAAATCTTGTTTTTTTTCTTTAAAAATTAATATGCATTCTGAATTTTACTCCACGATAATCCACCTTATTTAGTATTTAAGTAGTTTTAAGTTATCACTTTTAAGTAAAACTGATGGGTTTTGAGGAACTCAAGGCTTTCTGCTAGGGGCCAGGTACCCCAGGTTAAAGCATGAAGCTGGGTGCAATTTCTTCTTTATTATATATTATTCTCTACCACCCTGTCTTACAAATAGCTAATCTGATGACCCCCAGGAAACAGGGGATCCTTGAGAGGTGGTAAGGCCAGCAATGCATCATGTTGGAAACAAGGGGTTGCCTCCAAGAGTAGTGAAGAAAGAAGATGGTGGAAGTGCTCTCAGGGATAGCACAGAGACAACCTGGCACATGAGCCTGGGTCCCTATTTCCTCTTCTGGTGAGTCTAATCTGCCATTAAACTTTTGTTGAATGTATTTTTAAAAATAATTCTTTACTTCTATTTGGTTCCTTTTTAAAATAAGCTGTGTGACTTTTTTTTTTTTTAAAGATTTATTTATTTATTTATTTATCCCCCCCTTGCTGCTTGTGCTTGCTGTGTCCATTCGCTGTGTGTTTTGTCTGTGTCTGCTTATCTCCCCCTTGCTGTGAGGTCCTGCTGCATCAGCCCACCGCACTGCGCGGGCCGGCCTGCCCTCACAAGGAGGCCCCGGGAAGCGAACCCGGGGCCTCCTATATGGTAAACGGGAGCTCTATCAATTGAGCCACACCCGCTTCCCATTGTGTGACTTTTTATAATTTTCAGTTCATTTATAAAACTTTAAAACTTGGCGTATATGCCTTTTGATCAGTGAGCTTATTTAGTCTGATAATTACAATATATGAAATCTTTGAGAATCTGTTTGCATTGTTGTTGGTTTCTGTTTTCTCCTGATTCTTGATCATGGTGACTTGTTTCCTTGTGTGCCTGGTTTTCTTTAGCTGTGTGCTATACATTGAACCATAAAATTTGTGGGAATAATCTGATGCTTAGCATGGTGATTCTCTCCCTCCAGAAGGGGTTTCCTCTTCTTTTGTTTGCTATCACCTCGCACATGGAATTGTCATCTGGGACCACCTTAATTCAAGTTCAGATCTTGAGGTACCCAGATGATGTATTCCTGAGATGCAAGTCCTTTTGTTTACTCTTACCCTAAAGGGTAGTTATCTGGAATCCCACCTTATATTAGGAGATATCTTGTCAGAGTCCCCAACTTACATCCCCATTTCTCAGCCTTTTCCTTTAGAATTGACAAATGTCCTCTGGGCAAAGTGGCTTTAAGTGCTGGGCTTACCTCTGATTTCTTGTCTTCTCCTAGATTTAAGTTTGGTAATGTCTCTTTTGTTTTTTTTACCCTTTGATTCTTTTAGGAAGATTAAAAAATATTTTTGCATAGACTTTTAGGCATAGTTGACAGGAGAGTTGGTCTCAATCACTTAGACTGCCATTACAAGGAGCAGAAATCCCATTCAAAAATTTTGAGCAGTACATGACATAATTTGGTTTCAAATTTAAAAATATCCCATTGGGTTTTTTTTTTTTTTTGTTAAAAAAAATTTTTTTTTATTGTTGGTAAAAATCAAAATTTTTCACAATACATACCAATATTTGTAAAATTGGCTTTTGCATGGATGCTGCAAGCAGAGCAAGAATGGCAGCAGGGAAGCCAGTAAGGAGATTCTTACAGTTGACTAGTTGGCAGATAAGGGCAATTTGGATTAGGATGATTGAGATGGAGATAAGTAGACAGATTTATTTTAGACTATATATATAAATGAGTGATAAGGAAAAGGATGTCAAGGATGAAAAGGATAAGGAGCCAAGCCTGTGTTCCATAATTTGGTTTGAGTAACTCAATGGAGATTGTACCACTTACCAAGAAAGGGGAGACTGGTCATTTGCCTATTTCTCTTTATATTCTTTCTCCATCTTACCTGTGCTCTGCTCACCTTCACAAGATATTTTATTTCTCAGGGTTCTTTGTCAGCTGGCTTTTGGTAGGTTGGACCAATGGAAGCAATGACAGAAGTCTGATTAGCAGGAGGATGAGAGAAGGCAAGCACATTTTTCTCTCTCCTTCTGTCCCAGGTAACTCCAACAGGGGTTTGTCTCTTCTGTGACCAGCTTCTGCCAGCCATGCCCTCCCTTCCCAACACTCAATGGATGGTATTGGCTTTTGGACCCTGATAAGTATCACCACTGTCCCTTTCCTTTTAGTCCTTCAAGCAATGGTGACTTCCTGCTGTGGCTAATCAATGGGTTGTCACCCTTTCATCTTTGGACTGTCAGCTCTTCCATGGCCTTTTTTTGAAAGACCTAGAATGATTTCTGTTTTCCTGGCTAGATTCTAAGTGATACAACTAGGTCAGGACTAATTGGTTGGAAGCAGAGGAGAAAAGAAAGAGTTTCTTGAAATTCGAAATATTTTTTAGATACCGCAGAGGACAGACATCAAGAAGGTGGCTGGACATGAACCCAATCTCAGGGCAGAGGTGAAGGGATACAAATTTGGGGCTCATTAACATATAGGTGGCACTTAAACATAGGGAGAGAATGTAGAGTGAGAAGAGGAAGGATCTAGGACTGCCCTGGAGAATTCTGACATTGAAAATTCAAGCAGAGGAAGAGGAATCTGCAAAAGGAAATTTGAAAAGATTAGCCAGGGAGGTAGGAAGAAAATAAGCAAAGTGTGGGATTGCTGAAACGAAGAGAGGAGTGTAACAAGCAGGAGAGGGTATTTCAAAGGATTATGAAGGGTCCAGTAAAATGAGAAGACAATCATGTCAGGAAAGATCTCTGATGACCTGGGTAAGAGCAGCTTTATGGGAGGAATGTGGATTCGAGTGGGTTAAAGGAAAACAAGACCAATTCTTTTGTGGATGTTTGCTACAAAGGGACACAGAGGCTTTACCTCTCTGACTGCTAGGTACTTCTCCAGCTTGGCACTTGATCCCTTTGGATTTGTGAAAGTCACAAAGTTGAAAAAGGTTCATTACTGCTGGAACAGAACCTGAGGATGCCTATTTTTGGCTGTGAGAGGTTTCCAGGGATAAAAATGGGGCCAAGGCCTGTGAGGTTCTCAGTTAAAAAATGAATTTCTTGGCAATATCTTTAATAACAGAAATAGCTGATACGTGAGACAAATTGGGTTATCCTGGCAGTATTTGGATAGCACTGTTATATCTCAGAATAGGTAGACATGCTGTTGGGTGTCTCTGGACCTTAGACAAAAGCCTCTCAGCTTGACTACTAAGGCAAAGTGTGACAACATCGTATATACCACATTTTAAGCCATTTTCCTCATACTTACCACCCTCCCAAGATGGCTCCCTCATCTGTCTGCTCATTGTATCTGCTCATTGTCTCTGCTCGTTGTATTTGCTCATTGTCTCCACTCACTGTCAGCTCATCTTCCTTAGGAGGCACCGGGAACTGAACCCAGGACCTCCTATGTGGGAAGAGAGTGCCCAACTGCTTGAACCACATCTGCTCCCTCCCCATACTTTTAACTACTGTTTAGCACAGTGTTTCCAGCCTCTTACTAATTATTATTTCTTTAAGGAGACTTTTATACTTTTTTTCTTAATTCCTCCTCTTCTTCCCCCCCATGAAATTTTATACCACACATATGCTGTATATCTGTTTATGTTCTCTATGTGTGCTGCACGTCGTACATAAATTAACATTTTTTCACTCCCTGTTTTAGTTTCTCAGCTGCTAAAACAAATACCGTACAGTGGGTTGGCTTAAACAAAAGGATTTTATGGGCTCATGGTTTTGAGGCTAGAAGAAGTCTGAAATTGAGGCATCAGCAAGGCAATGCTTTTTCCCTCAAGACTACGGTGTTCTGGGGCTCCTTGCTAACTTAGTGAAATTTCTTATTGTCTGTTGTAGTTTTTCAGTCAATTTTTTGGGAGGGGGAGGGGTCTCCAGGTATACAATCATAGCATCTATAAATAGTGAAACTTTTAACCTCATTTCTTTCAAATTTTTAATCTTGTAATATATTTGTGTTGTCTTGTGTGTTTCTTTAAAAAATTTTCCCTTTCTTTGGTTATTTATCCTTATCTTTTTGTCTTCATACTTTTTTGGTAAAAAATTTTGTAATAAAAATTTTTAAAAAAGGTTTTAATATTATTATTGTTGTTGTGGTGGTTTTCTAAAGGTTAATTCTCTATAGTGGGTACAAAGTTCAATATATGTCAGTAAGACCTTTTCTATTCATTCTGTCTGAGGTTTTCTGTTGCCTCACCGAAATTTTTTTCCATTTAATCTGCCATGGATTGAGAGAGATGAATTAAATTTCTCTAATATCAGTCTGTTTCTGTTTTTCTGTGTATCTTCACTAATTTCCAACTTAAGAAAGTTGCTAATTAGTATATACTCATAACTTTTCTATCTTTACTGTAAATTGTACCCTTTAGCATTTTATAATATTCTGAGGCAGGTTAGTATAGGTAACGGAGGAAAAGACGAGCCACAACATGGCATATAGAAAACATGGCCGACAGACAACATGGCTGCCAGAACTTGCTGAGACCTTGAGGTCCCAGTTTCTCTTTCCAGGACCTCCGCTTGGTCCTGGATGTTCTAAACAGATCTCACCATTGGTCCCCACCACTGGTGGGGTAACCAATAACAGTTAAGGCCCATCCCCTTTCCATTAACAAGGGGGAGGGAAAATTAACAGTTTAAAAGGTAATCACATGAGCAGAGCGTGTTCTCTCTGCCTAGAGGAGCCCACACCAAATCTTGGTGTGTATTTCCATCTTTATCTCCCATTTCTCAGCAAACTCTGTTCTTTCCCCCATTTCCCAATCAATTTTTTTTACTGGCTTAACTAAACTGACATGCTCTTAAATTCATTTATGCAACAGACAAGAACCTAGAGGAATCCAACCACTCCCCATCTTCAATTCTTTTTTCTTTTATTTCATGTTTTTTGGTCTGAGTTCTACTTCATTTGATATTGAGAATCCTATTTTTTTTCTCAAATCTTTCGGGTAAAAATCAACGTTTTGTATTTAATTTTTCAGAGTCACTTTATCTTAACTGTGTGTCTTGTATACAATATGGATGAATTTTACCTTCTATTTTCAATCCAAAAATCTTTCAAAAATACATGAATTAAGGCCATTATAGTTATTGATATGTCAAATATGCCAGTTTTAATTTCTATCATATTATTTGATGTTTTTAGTTCTCATAGGTTTTACTTTTTTTAATCTTTCAGGATATGATCTTATTTCTCTCCTTTTATGTGCATCTATATTTTAGAAAGTTTGGAAACTTTATATATTGAGACATAATACTCTAATTTTAAAAACCAGTGTATATTAGTTTTCTAATATTCTCAGTTGCAATATTAATATGTTTCTTATCAGTCCCTCTTCCTACCACAAATTTTAGTCAATAATAATCTTTCTTTCTTCCAAAACAGTTTGTGTCCTTCATACTTGAAGAAGAGTTTGGCTAGATATAAATCCCTGGTCCACTCTTTCTTTTCTTGGAGGAGCTTGTAGGTATCACCCAACCACTTTTTAACAGTGACTATTGCGGAAACCAGCCTGACATAAAATTTTTGGATGGAGAGGCAAGAGCACAAATGGACCCTGCATACCAGAAACTATTTGGAGATTATATACCAACCTAATAAACTTCTATCTTCTTAACTTGATATATAAATCTTTATAAAGTTCTCAAAGGCTGGGTTTGAATATATATTCTGAACTCTTTGGAATTCTGCACCAGAATGGAGTACTGCAGAAGACTTGGCCCCAGGTCCGAGGTCTGCAACCTGCCTCTCTTCTCTTCCCATTCCAGGTTCTGTCCTGCACCACTTGGAGGCTGGTGTATACACTATGAAGGCTAACACACGAGGCTTCAGGTCCGAGTTCTGCCCCAACTCACAGCCCAAGATACCCCTTGGTCCATGAGGTTTGATGCTTATTGATAAGAGGACTGATATGGAGAAGAACTTCGTACAGGTCTTAGAAGAGGTCTCAGGACCATTTGGATAGGGAATTTTAGAAACCCAGGGACTTACTTAGCATGGTGAGTAGGGACCCTATGCTTTGGGTACGCATGTACCTTTGACCCAGCAGACTTCTAGGTAGTGGTGTGGCCATAGGAAGTCTAGAGAAGGGCCTTCTAAAGCTTATGGCCCAGGCCAGGTCCCACTCTTGCCTGGGTCTAGGGTAGCATTGCCATTATTCACACGTCAGTAGGATTAAAATAAAAAAGACTGGCAATACTCAGAGTAGGTAAGTAAAGCCCTATGAAACTCTCAAATACTATTGGTGGTAAATTGGTGTGTAAATTGCTGAAAACACTTGGGAAAAATTGTTTGACAGCATCTAATAAAGCCTGTGACATAGAAATTCCACTCATGATATATACCAACAGAAATGTATATGTGCATGTACTGAAAGTTGCTACAAGGATGTTCATAACAACATTGCTCATAGTAGCTCCAATCTTCAAACAACTCCAAACTCCACCAACCTTAGAACAGATAAATTGTGGTATATTCACTCAATAGAATAGTATGGAGAAATGAAAATGAATGAACTACATACAACAATATAAATAAATCTCACTATGTTAAGCTAGAGAAGCCAGACTGTAAGAATGCATTCTGTAAATTCTATTTATGTAAAATTCAAAAGCAAACAAAACTAATCTTTAGTGACAGAAATCAGGATATTTGTTGCTTTTTAAAAATACGTTTTTATTAGAGAAGTTGTGAACTTATGAAACAATCATGCACATGTGTGGAATTCCCATATATGACCCCTCCAACAGCACACCACATTGCTGTGGAACAGTTGTTACAAATTATGAGATAATATTATCAGACCATTACCACTAACTATGGTCTATAGTGGACATTTGGTATATTTTTTCCATATACCCCCTATTATTAACACAGTACATCTTTGGTATTGATGGAAGAATATTATAGTTTGCTATTAGCTATTGTCCATAGATTACATTATTTGTATTTTTCCCATGCTTCTCTACATTTTTACCACCTTGCAATAGTGATGTATATTTGCCCAAGTTCATAGAAGGGCATTCTTCTATTTATACCATTAAACACAAGTCTCATCCACCTCTGGGTTCACTATGTTCTTCATTCTCTAGATTATTCTCTAGCTTTCTTCCAATTGACATTTACATCCCTAGACTAAGCTTTTTCAGCCACAATCCCATTTATAAACAAGCTACATTAGTTCTACTCACTATAATGTGTTACCATCAACTCTATCCATTTCCACACTTTTATAGACAAATTAATTAAAATTTCTACATACATTAAGCACTAGTACACTCTTTCAGTCCTCTTACCTCTTAATAATCTATACTCTAGGTTTTAACTCTATGTGTTTATTCTTCATATTTAGTTCATATTCATGAGACCATGTAATACTTGTCCTTTCGTGTCTGGCTTATTCCACTTAGCATAATGTGTTCAAGGTTCACCCATGTTATCATATGTGTCCCAATCTCATTTCTTCTTACTGTAGCATGGAACTCCATCATATGTATATACCACATTATGTTTATTCATTCATCAGTTGATGGACACTTGTGTTGTTTCCATCTTTTGGCAATTGTGAATAACGTCACTATAAAGATTGGTGTGCAAATGTCTGTTTGCATCACAGTTTTCAGTTCTTCTGGATATATTCCCAGCAGAGGAATTGCTGGAGCATATGGCAGTTTTATATTTAACTTCCTGAGAAACCGCCAAACTGTCTTCCACAGAGTCTGCACTATTTTACATTCCTACCAACAGTGAAGGAGTGTTCCTATTTCTCCATATCCTCTCTAGCACTTACTCTTTTCAGTTTTTTAAATAATGGCCATTCTACGTAGTGTGAGATGATATCTCATTGTCTTTTTGTATTGCATTTCCCTAATAGCTAGTGACATTGAACATTTTTTTCAAGCACTTTGTGGCCATTCTTATTTCTTCTTTGGAGAAATGTCTATTTAAGTCCATTTTTAAATTGGATTGTTTGCTCTTTTCTTGTTGAGTTGTCTGATCTTTTTATATAGCATGGAAACTATATCAGGTATGTGGTTTCCAAATATTTTCTCTCATTGAGTGGGCTGCCTTTTCACCTTCTTGATGAAGTACCTTGACTCGCAAAAGTGTTTAATTTTAAGGAGGTACCATTTATTCCTATTTTCTTTCATTGTTCAAGCTTTTGGTGTAAGTTTTAAGAATCCACCACCTACCACCTATCACCAGGTCTTGAAGATGTTTCCCTACATTTTCTTCTAGGAGCTTTATGGTTGTAGATTTTATAGTTAAGTCTTTGATCCATTTTGAATTAATTTTTGTATAAGGTGTGAAATACGGGTCCTCTTTCTTTCTTTTGGCTAAGGATGTCCAGTTCTCCCAGCACCATTTGCCGAATAGAATGTGCTGCTCCAGCTGAGTGGATTTGACAG
>JAQZBX010059374.1:0-17553 GCA_029593785.1 Cabassous unicinctus | reverse complement strand
ACACACACACACACACACACACACACAAAACAGAGAACTACAAGCGTTGGAGAGGATGTGGAGAGACAGGAACACTTATTCACGGTTGGTGGGAATGGAGAATGGAACAGTCACTGTGGAGGACTGTTTGGCAGTTCATAAAGAAGTTGAATATAGACTTGCCATGTTGACCCTGCAATACCACAACTGGGTATATACCCAGAAGAACTGAGAGCAGTGACATGAACAGTCATCTGCACACCGATGTTCAGGGCGGCATTATTCATGATTGTCAATAGTTGGAAACAACCTAGGTGTCCATCATCTGATGAATGGATAAACAAACTGGTGTATTCACATGATGGAATATTATGCAGCTATAAGAAGAAATGAAGTCGTAAAGCATATGACAACATGGATGAACCTGGAGGACATTATGTTGAGCAAAGCAAGCCAGACACAAAAGGACAACTATTGCATGATTGCATTACTATGAACCAAATATATAGTGCAACATATTGCATGATTCAAAAAAAAATTTTGTATGTAAAAACAAAACAAAACAAAACTTGATTCTCAAGCAATGTCCCACTATTCATATTTCAAGGTCTAAAAGTAATCTATAATCTTACCATTGAATTTCTTTCTCCAAGCCATTCCTTACTGGCTAACAATAATTCCTATAGAAAGGGAATAGAGATACAGAGGAGCATGTTAAGTGACACCTCAGGAATGGATGCACTTAATAATATCCAGAATGTAGGAAATGCTACAGAACATATAACTTGTAAGCAACTGAGAATGAGAGAGAGAGAGGGAGAGAGAGAAAGCCTACGTATTAAAAGAAACTTAAGCCACATATTTTATGTTCCATTTATATGAAATGCCCAGAATAGGCAAATCCATAGGGCAGATTCGTTGTTGCCAGGGCTGGGGCTGGGGAAGAGGGGAATATGGGGAGTGAATACTACTAGGTATGAGGTTTCTTTTTGTGATTAAAATGTTCTGGAATGAGATAGTGTGATGGTTGCACAATTTTATGAATATACTAAAAACCAATGAATTGCATACTTTAGAAGATTGAGCTTTATGTATGTGAATTGTATTTCAATTTTAAAAAAAGAGAGAAAGGCTTAAGAGACATAGCAACTCAATGCAACACATGGGCCTTGTTTGGATCTCCATTCAAACAAACCACCTGAAAAATCGCTCTTATTTGACAATTGGGGGAATTTGAATACTCAGTAGACTTTGATAACATTAAAGAATTACTGTTAATATTTTTAAGTATATGATGGTACTATTAGTAGGATAAGAAAAAGACATTAGCCTTGGAAATAAATACTAATATATTTATGAATAAATTGAGATGATGTCTAAGATCTGCTTCAGCATAATCTGGGAAGAGAACAAGAAGAATGTGTAGGGGAAAACACCACCAGCCATGTACTGACAATTGTCAAAGCTGAATGAAGGATACATGAGATTTGTTATACCATTATCTTTGCTTTTGTGTATGCTTGAAATTTTAATCAACTATTTTAAATGATTAGAGAGTTAATATGCCACTAAAAATTAATCAAGGCAAATAGTTAATTTATCTTTGCTATTTAGTTTTCTAATGGACATCTATTAAACTAAGAGCAACATGTAGCCCAATGATACTGTAGCTGGCTTTCTTTTTTTTCTATAATCAGATAAGTACACAGGACAAAAGTAATACAAGAGAAAAAACAAAAGAAAAGAAAAATCTCCTCTAATGCTAAAGATTATCTGAGATAACTACCATGTATATTATTCAATATTTTGGCACATACCAGTCCAATTCTTTTTCTAGGCATATGCACTCTATATATTTTGCTTTTATATATGTACTTTATTTTCTTAACAAAGAGAAGATGCTGCAGATACAATTTATAAACAGCTTTTTGTTCCTTATTTATTTATTTATTCTTTTCCACTTCTTTTGATATATTTAAAAAGCATTCTGGGAAGCGGATGTAGCTCAAGTGATTGAGCTCTCGCCTACCAAATGGGAGGTCCGTGGTTTGGTTTCTGGTGACTCTTTCAGTTTACCCTAACCTGCCATGCTTTGTGGACATTTTTTTTCTCTTCTCTCTGATGGATGTTTCATATGAGTATCATTTACTTACTTGACAGATCTTCGTATTCATATAAACAATGTTATATCAGAATCTTGCAAACATTTATTAAATACAATTTCATATTTGATGCTAAATGTAAAATATGAACTGCTTCAAATTAGCTGATCTGATTTTGACTGGGGGGGGGGTGTGCATTCAATTACCTGTGATCATAAGCCACATTCTTTTCTGCCATAGATGACTTATAAGGAGAGTAATATTGGGTTCAGTAGCACAAGTAATATTCTAATTGGCATGCCTCATTTATATGAGGTATTCAAAACATAGCCCTGAAGGTCAATAGTTGGTCCTTGCCTAGATGAGGGGCTAAAAAGAAGCAGGACATGGGAAAAAAGGCAGAGTGAAGAGAGTGAAGAATGGGGTTTACTCTTATTTTTGAGAACAGCCCTAGGATTTGGTGGGGTGGGGTGGTGGTAGATAAGAGTTGATGTAACAGTCACTAGACAGGAGTGACCGGAAGAGAATGTAAAGTAGAGAAAATGGGTAGTAATATTAGGTACCTAAATATTTGTGGTTTGATATAATAAGAAATATGTCATGACCAAGCTCGTTTTTTATTTATAAAAACAATTTCAAATGGCCATGAGTATTATTTTTATTCCAAGAAAGCAACTAAAGCAAATGGTCAGATAGTTAACAAAGACTTACAGTTAAGTATCATTCTAAAACTTTAAAATAGTGACTATGTGGGAATAAGGTCCCATTTGTTAAAACTAATATTATATTTTTGGTAATGGATGGTGGTGATGGTAGCACAACACTTTAAATGTAATTAACAGCACTGTATATATTTGAATGTGCTTAAAAGGAGAAATTTTAGGTTGTATATAGGTTACTAGAATAAAAATTAAAAAATAAAACAAAAAACCATAAGACTGTACAACACAGTGAACCTTAATGTATAAACTATGGACTATAGTTAATAGTACAATTATAAAAATGTTCTTTCATCAACTGTAACAAAATGTACCACAGCAACGCAAGGTGTTAATAATAGGGTGATATATTAAAACTCTGTATTTTTGCATGATTTTTCTGTAAATTTACAACTTCTCTAATTTTTTTTTTAAAAGAAAAGCACTTATATATTATCTCATTTAATTTCAACAAAACTTATGAGGTTAGTTGTATCATCTCCATTTCACAGATGAGAAAACCAAGGTTTAGAGACCTTTATTAATATTTCCAAAGATACACATCTAGTCTGAAGCAAAGCTGAGATTTGAAACAAGTGTGATTACAAAGCCTATGCTGCTAATTACTACTCTATAATGCCTCCAAAGCCTTAAATAAGATGAGTAAAAATATTGTACATCAATTCGGTGCATAAGGTCACACAGTCTGACCCATATTATAAATAAACAATTCTGAGTAGAGGTGACCTCGTAAAATAATTTTACTGAGTTTGTTCATCCCTAGCACCATAACATTTAGGGCCATATGTCTTCATTATATTGAGTTTAGCCATTGTCTACTGCATCCCCTTAGACTCTCTTGCTATTAAAAGTGATAAATAGATAAAACAGTCTGTGATTATGGATAAACAGTATGCACGGTATAATGGTTCAGATACTTACTACTCAAGGGGCCCTATGCAAGTCATTTCTTTTACTCTGATTATCCACCTGGCCTAAATAAATAACAAAACCAAAGCTAATATTTTGCCTTCTGTAAAGGATAGTTGTGATGATCAAATGAGACATGACATGAAATACTTTGTAGATAATAAAATGCAAATGTTATTATTTGTTTAAGAGACCCAGAAAAGGCTGTCTGTCTCCCCAAATGAAGGCCCTATTCTTTTCCTCCCAGACATATACCCACATTAACAAATAACCATCTGGAGATAAATGTCATGTCTAACACTGAGAAATAAAGAAATGATAGGAAATTCAGGACAGACAGGAAGGAAGGATAGCAAACTATGGGAGAAACATTTTTGGGCCAAGCAGAACCTTGTAGCATTAATAAAAAAAAATCACACCATAAAAAAATCCATTTAACATAGCTGGCTTTATTTATATGCTAAATAATGAGCTCCAACAGTTTTTCATGAAGCTAGCAATTCCCCCTGTATTTTATCATTAACACTCTTAAAATCTTGTGAGAAAAAAGATAATTTGGATACCTTATTCCAGCCGCTGGCATGAACTGCAGTCTCCAGTGTACATTCCCGATACGCCTGATATGTCACTGGCCTGTAGAGATTTTTTTAAAAGTCTGTGTCACAAAGAAGGAAAATTCTAAATTTCCAGATGAATTACTCTGTTGTTCAACTCTTTGTCAAAGGGACAAGGATTAATCAACAAGTTGCTTTTTGAATGAGATGAGACTTTTAACTGTGGTATGCATTTTTCTTCAAGCATTCTCTATAGGCAGAGATACATAACAGCTTGGGAGAGCAGTTAATATGAGATAAATATTCTAATAAGATTTTTTGTAATTGTATGAAGCATTTGGTAGAATTTCTATGTAGCATAAAAATAATTGGGTGATTAATATAGAAACAAATAACTAAAAATTATCTCATTAATAAAGGTAAAAGCATAATTTTAACTTTTTATTTAACTTTTTAAAAGGGCAAATCATCTAAAATACTGAAGATACTGCAAAACTAAAGAGACATCACCTGAAAGACTTCAAATTAAGAATACATGGACTTGGAATAAATAAGGGTAATAAAAGAGCTCCATTTTTAACTTGGAATCTTATGATATAAAATCCTGGAGAGCAGAGAAAGAAGCATTTCTGATGACTTCCATTTAAGTCCTATTCACACCAAAAACTCAAATCATTGAGCAACGACAACAAAAACTCACTCACTAATTTCTGGGTAACTTTAAGTACTATATTCTAAGGGTCAGCATGCCCAAATGAAGAAAAAAGCAATACCTGATCCCAAGTAACATATGAAGGCAAGAGGTTGAACACAGACTTAATAAAAGTTATACCTCCCCCCTCTTTTTTGGGCAAAATATTATCATATACGGAAAAAGGAGGGAGAAGAATCTTGGTTTCATAGGATTTAAAAATCCCATTCCAAAGGCATTTCTCTACTCTGGCCACTCTGCTCTCTTCAGTCTATGCATATTTAAGATTAGTAACAGATACCACTTACTGGTAGGCTACTATGTTATTTTATATTTGTATACATTTATATCATACATTATATTACGTATTACTAATTACACCTTAGGAAACCAAGGCCTAGAAAAGCTAGGCAAGCAGTAGAGGAAGGATTCACATTCAACTCTATCTGGCTCTAAAGGCCACACTGCTCCCACTTTAGTTAGAATTTTGACACATGCCATGATAAAAGTCTAGATGCCACATGTGGCAAATGGGCATTTGAAACGTGGCTAGTGATATGCTGGAGGTATAATATACCTCCAGATTCCAAGACTTAATTAAAAAAAAAAAAAAAAAGATCATTAATAATTTTTATATTATTACTTATTAAAATGATAATATTTTAGACAAACTGGGTTAAATAAAATGTATTAGTAAAATTTTAAAACATTTCACTTTAGTTTTACTCCTTTTTAAATTGTAAATTATAAATGTGGCTTGCATTATATTTCTAGTGGATAATGCTGTTTAAACACACCAGAAAAGAGTTCTGAGGACACAAGTATTCTTTTATACAAGTAAATATCAAAGCAATACTACAATGATGCTGAAAAAAGATGAGATGTAAGTGATGACCATTTTAATAAGATATTACAGATTACCTTCCTGATATCAAATTCCCATTAAAGTAACCTTTAATATAGAGTTTTAGAAGGCTTGAGCTAATAATAAATTCTTATAAAACTTGAATTTCAGCAGATACTATATGGTCTACCTACCTATATTCTCCCTGAAGCTTTACTTGTGTATATCAGTCCCTTCACTTCCTTTCCTGAACTGTATGATGGTGAGTTACAGTTGTCCTTACTGGTAGTTTGTCTATCAGGCTAAAGTACTTTAGCATCCTTCAGAATGAAACATGGTTTGAAACATTATATGTTCACACATATATGCACATAAGTGATCCAGCAGATTAAAACATTCAAAGGAAATCTAATGCAAAGAAAAGTAGCTGAATGACAAGTCATACCTAATGAGATATTAGAATAGAGCAAAGAAAAAGGGGTTGGGAGGATCTTTTTGATGGTGTTCTTCTACACAAGGAGTTCGGATTAATTTCTCATTTTAACAAAACAGCTTGGAAGACAGGTGATATATTCCACCTTAAAAGCTATCACCTTCAAGCTGTATAGTATTTCTAATTTGTCATCAATTATTTTTTAAGGTATTAATAATAGAGCTTATAAACTTACAAAAGTAGATTTCTGGAAAAAATTTTTCAAAAAGGTATGTGAATTTGATATGTAACCAGAGGAACCAATTTCAAAAACAACTGTATCAGTATTCAGGGTTTGGAGAAAAACAAAATACTCATTCAAGACAATTTTCTTGTAAGTGTAATTACTCTGCAGTAAGAAGATAAGCAATTTTTCCTGTAGATTATGAAAAGGAATGCAGAAACAATATTATTTTTCCTATATAATACTGCTTTTAAACCTCTCAGTACTCTCAGTCCCAAGATTTTACAAGTTTGTTTTGTTTTGGTTTTTCATAAAGCAGTTTATTTCTTTCTTTAAATCTTACATTAAACCTCAATTTATAAAATAGGTGAAAATATAGCTGTTCTGGTTGAAGAAGCCCACCCAGTCAACCTATCCCTCATCTCAGCAGGGGCTCCTAAGCTACCTCAGTAGAATCCTAAGGCTTCACATACCACTTTGTGGAAATCAGTCGTAACTCCAAATTTAAGATTTATTATTTCCCAGTACCCATATTCTTCTCTCCACAGTTATTCTTACACTTTTCTATATGAAAGATTAAGGAAATCCAAATATGTTTTCATTCTGCTCTTTCTTTATGATAATTAGGATTTTTACTTTTGCTCAATTTACCAGAATATGCAGAAACAAATTGAATTCTCATAAAACCTAAACTGCTTCCCTCATAAAATGGTAAATGATAAAACTTCATCTACTTGAAAGTAAAAAACTGCCTTACCACATAATACATCTTACTGCATCTGAATTGTGGCCCTTGTGGTAAAGGAATAGTCTTCACCATGTTTTAGAAAGTTGTCACTCTTCATTAAGACAAATATTTTTTGGTAATGAGTACCTACTCTTTAATGATTCTCAGCACAGAATTAGGGGAAATGAATATTTAAGATTTACAACAAATGACTTAGTTTAATTTTAATATACTTTCACTATTACTTTCTTCTTGTCATTAGCTTTCATGGTCAGAACCATAGCTGGGAGATAAGTTCCCACTATGAGAATATGGAAGTAGTTCCAGAGGCAGATGTGCAACCCCAAAGTTTAGCAACAGCTGGGATATCCAAAATACGGATATATAATGTTAATCCCACCCTACAATGCAAATATACAAAAACCCTAGCCATTAGTTTTTGTTGGCTACTAGAAGGAATGGCAGTAAAAAGTGGTCAGGAAAATAAAATAGCTTATAGATACAACTCAATAAAAGTATTTGTTGAAACCTGATAGTTGTACAAGTAAATACAAATTAACAAATCCACACTAGGTCAGCTAAATCACTGCTTTGATGCAAAGTTGTCACTCAAAAGCACAAAGAGAGGTGCTTTGGTAAAGCAAAGGAAGAAAACCTGAAGAAAAATAATTGAGAAAAGAAGTGACACCATTTGCCTAAAAACAAAGCCTTAACCAATCTAGTGCTACCTGAGAGATGCAAAGACTACCTAGAGATGCACATTCCCACTCAGCAATGGTAACTCACTGGCTGAGGAGCATTTGTAATGCTTTATGCAGAGGCTCTTTCAGTTCCTGTGACACTCTTTCTCCAAGATGGGCCAAGCAGTCTTCTATTGAACTTTCTGGGTTAGCAGGGCTGAACACTGGAGAGGTGAGACGGTCAAAGCCTGTACTGGTGAAGGCTGGAGACAGGGCATAAGGAAAACCTAATTTAACAAACAATAGCAAAAGTTGTGCTATCCTAGCTGAATGATGGAGAAAAGGGGTGAACAAGACACGGGCCAAATCTACCCACAGGGTGTTTTTGTAAGGCCTGTAAGCCAAAATGATTCCTACAATTTTTTTTTTCAGGTACCGAGGCCCGGGTTTGAACCCGGGACCTTGTATGTGGGAAGCCAGCACTCAACTACTGAGCCACATCGGCTCCCCCTGAGTTGGTTTTATAGTTTGTTTTGCTTGTTGTTTTTGTTTTTTTCTAGGAGGCTCCAAGAACTGAACCCAGAACCTACCATGGCTTAACTGCTTGAGCCACATTCGTTCCCCAATTCCTACATTTTTAAATGGTTTTTTAAAAAATTAAAAATTAAACACTATTTCCTAATACATGAAAATTAAATGAAATTCAAAATCCAGTGTCCACAGCGGAGTCTGTTAGAGTACAGCCGCACTTGTCTGTCTATTGTTATGGCTGCTTTCACACTGCAGCAGCAGGTTGGGTGGTTGTGACAGGGACCATGTGACCTGCCTAAAATGTTTCCTATCTGGCCCTTTGCAGAAAAAGTTTGCTGGTTCCTTATCTAGGACAAGGTCCTAATCTCTCAATGTCTCAACTTTCTCTTCGTAAAAGGGAAGTAATAATATCTATTTTGTAGGGTTAAGTTACTTTATACATACATGAAGTATCGTATGTAAAATACACCGGATGTATCATGTATCAAATATATATACGTAAATGTAAAAAATCTTCAAAAGGTTAGCAGCCATTATTTAAAAAAAAAAAAGAAGATTGTGCTATAAAAGCCTAGGGAATTAAGAAACCTATTGTTGGGAACAAGCCAACAGTTACGAGCCAGATAAAAAGTCAGATAATCATTATGGATATTTATCTTTCCTGGAAAACAAAAACTGATAGGTCCTCAATTTAGTGATTTAAATTTTTTTTCCTTTTCATTGTAAAATAAAGCTGATACAGAAAACCACACAAATGTAGGGCATAGAGAATTATTATAAAGCATACATCCCTTTAACCACCACTCAGGTCAAGAAATAGAACTCTGTCATTCACTCCAGGAGCCCTCCATGTGCCCCACCCCATTTATAGGCCTATCCCTCCCTCTAAAAGTAAGCATGATTCCTGCATAAACTAAAAGAGTTTATGATGCAATGTTATGTGAAAAAATGTGGCTACAAAATGGCATGTGCAGGATAACTATAACTATCTGTAGCATATATATGTGTACAAAAATGAAATCAGCTTATTTTTTTTCCTTTAATGTTGTTATAACTGGTAAATAAAGATACACAAACTGAATCAATCCAAATCCAAATCAAACCATATTGAATGGAAAATACTTTAATGTGATTTAGTCCATTACGTAATACCAGAAAGAGCTACATCTAAACAGTTGGGTATAGTTGGGAAACTTTCACAAACACATCCCCCAGGAAAGAAAAGGACTACCTTCCCGTTTCATCCTTATAATTCTTTGCCTATGTAAGTTGTGTAATACTGAGAACACTCTACTGTAAAAAACAAATTTAACCAACAGTAATCAAACCATACTAAAATAGAATTTACTAATTAAACTAGGGAGGTAAATACAAACGGACCTTCAGAAATTTCTTTGTCCAGGGATTTCAGCTCTTCTTGAATTTCAGTTTTAACTTTTAATAGAACTTCTTGATCCGCAGATAGTGAAGCTACATCTAGTTGAACCCCTGAAACCACACAAAAAAGGTTATTCTAGAAAACAGGAGAGAGAAGTCACTAGAATTATGGCAGTATATTAACTGTTAAGTCAGAAAATACAAAATCAAATGCATTATCAAGAGTAGACCTACTACAACGGCCATCTCAGGGAATGGAGAGAGCCTGCAGCTGCAGGCAGGATTACCCATCCACCGTATCCATGGGATATAAGCCCCCTCTCACTTGGAGGTGGAGTAGACATCACCATTCTAAACTCCTCAGGATTGGGGGGAAGAGCTACGGACTAGAGTGGACTTAACGGTACTCTGTTGTAGACATAATGTGATTCAAGCAATGGAAGAAATTACAACAGTGATGGAGCCAGTGGCCAATGGACGTTTTTGGGGCAGGGAAGGGGAAAGTAGTTGTAATACAGGGGCTTTTTCAGGACTTGAGAATTATCCTGAGTGACATTACAAGGACAGATATAGGCCATTTTATATCAGCATATACCATGCAGAACTGTGTGGGAGAGAATGTGGTCTACAATGTGAACTATGGTCCATGCTTAGTGGCAAAGCCCCAGGATGTGTATATCCATTGCAGGTGATGTGCCACACTAATGAAAGATGTTTATGTGGGATGTTATGGGAGGTGGGGGAAGTGGAGAACATGGGAATCCCTGTAATTTTTGTGTAACATTTATGTAATCTAAGCATCTTTTAAAATAGTAAAAAAAAACAGAAGAAAAAATTCAACTTCTGGGACCAAAGGTTATATTTGTATCAATGTGCATGTAATGACATAAATCGAATTTAAAATAAAATGCAACATATTTTTTTTAAAAAAGAGTAGACCTATTTATTTTTTAATAACTAAAAAAATAAATAAATAAAACAAAAGACCTTAGCAGAAATATTTGGGTTTGTTTTCTGGGAGTGAAGTCTGCTAAGCATGTAAAGAATGGAATAAACCTCCATCTTTCCAGATGTCAGGAACAGGGAAAAAGAGTAGAACCTTCAACAACACATTAACTCAACAAGAGGCTGGAAAAAGACTGGTATTAATATGGATGAGTGCTCTCCTTTTATACTCAGTGCATTCTTTATAAAATATGTATGGGGGAGAGGATGTGGCTCAAGTGGTTGAGCACCTGCTTCCCACATGGGAGGTCCCAGGTTCAATTCCCAGTGCCTCCTAAAAACAAAAAAAAAACCCAAACAACAAGCAAACCAACTCAGGGAAGTTGATGTGGCTCAGTGGTTGAATGCCGGCTTCCCACGTATGAGGTTCGGGGTTTAATTCCCGGCCCCAGTACCTCAAAAACAAAACAAAACAAAGTATGAAAGTTTAATAAAATAAAGCCAAATAATAGAATTATATGTTATTTTGGTGGTGGAGAAAGTGTTCATTCCTCCACTTATTAAATCCTTTGAGTTAGGATTCACTAAAACCTTTGAGAGTTAGGTACTATTATCATCTCCATTTCACAGGTAAGAAAATCTATGCACAGGGAAGTAAAGTGACTTGCCCAAGGACACAGAGACAGCAAGTGGTGGAGCTGGGATTCAAAGCCAGGCAATCTACCTTTAGGGTCTGGGTTCTCAATCACTTACACTACTCTACATTATCTCTCATAATGCTTGAAAATACAGGCTTATATAAAAATCAAGAACCCCCAAATCAAGAACTGCCTTTATAATAATGATATTCTAATCACAGCAATTCTTATTTGGACATTTAAATTTTTCAGCCCCCTAGATTATTTTGAATAATGCCCCCTCTATTCTATTCAGATTGTTTGGCAAGCAATTTCAGGGCATTCGTGGAACCTCTCAGAGTTTCGAAAGATTTGACTAAAAACTTCCAGGAAGATGGAGGATTAGAGAGACAGAGAACTCACTTCTCTCCCAGAAAAACAACTAGAGGACAGGAAGAAAACAGCCTGAAAAAAATGTTTTAGGGTTTAAGGCACGAGGGGAAGGCTAGACACCACCCAAAAGAAAGAAGGGCAAAGGAAAAGAAATCTCAGAGGTAAAACTCTGTAAGTAAAAGCTGCAGCTGCTACCGCCCATTCCCCCACCTTCAGAGCAGACAACAGAGGGGCTGCAGGAGTCTGCCTCCCCAGGAAAGGGGAGAGAGAGGGATGCAGCCTAAGGCTGATTCAGCTTTTGGCCAACAAATTTGGCCTGCTGCGTCCCACAAGCCCTTCCAGGCCAGGTGGGGCCGCGCCATTGTTTGCCCTGGGAGCTGACACCAACTCTCACAAACACACAGCAGCATAATTTGGGCTACCAGGAAAAGTATTTACGGAGTATCTGCTATTTATCAGGTGCTGTCCTGAGCACCCTAACTAGCACAAAAATGAGTAACATTTGTTGTTTTCCTCAAGCTATTTATAGTCTGGGGAGTTCAGGAGGGGCACCTATTATTTAATAGACAGTATGCAAAACATTTCATTCATATCATTTAATTTAATTTTCCTATCAATTGCTATTGAGGAGCTGTGATTTGAACCCAGGTCAGTCTGACTACAGAGCCATCAAGTTATATTGTGCCCTCCTCATCTTCTAGTAGTGCGGCCTCTGCTAGAGTTAAGTCATCAAAGGAAGGAAATATTCAGAAACATTCTTGACAAAATTAAATAGTAAAGGAAACCAGACAGGTTGTCTAGATCAGTGATAATGTATTCTGATACTGACATTCATGGCCCCTTAATCTTCATGCAATGTGTAGCCCAAGTGAAAGTCAACTTAAGCAATCTTTGAATATATCAAAAGTACTCGGTACAAGTTAGTCTTATGCTGTAAAAGGAAAATGAAAGTCTCGGTCTCTAGCATGGGATAGAAAACAAAGGAGAAGAGTCTGAAGGAGAAAATTGGAGAAGATACTCAATTTACTAAGTTCTCCTGCTTCAGAAATTTGGAAACAAATTTCATCATTTCACCTAAAGCACTGAATTCAAATCTGATACCCCTCCCTTGCAGAATAGATGCATTTCCTGTACGTTTTCAGTTGTTCACATCACTGTTTTCTATCACTGACAAGTTTTCTAAAAAAAGAGGTATTAGCCCCTTTTGTGAGGATTCTGAATTTTTTGAAGCAAACTTAAAAGTTCTAAATTTAAAGGTAGGCTTATACATTTAGGCCAAGGAGCTTGATTATTCTATTATCTGTGGGTTTTTAAAACATTGTTAAAAACAAAAGGCTAAACATTTCTATATCTCAGAGACATTCTGATTAGTTTTCAGCTTTTAAATTTGATAAAAATAATATTCCTTTAGATCACCTAAAAGAATTGTTCTTCTGAACTGAGATTTACAAAAATAAAACACTAATCCTTACAATAGTTTTTTTGTGGAAAACAAAATTCCTTAAGTATTTCTAGTTGAAGAGCAACACAAAGGATCCCTTCAAAGTCATGCTTAACATATCCTTTGCTTAATGATATTTCACTTATCAGTTTTGCCTACATAAATACTATAGATGAAATTAAGAAGGGATAAACAAACTTCAAAATATTACATAAAGCAGACACTCTCTATTATGCAAAAATTAAAGCCAGAGTGTCCTAGAGAGTAAATGGCAAAAAAGCATGTGAAAGATGTTCAACTTCATTAGCCATCAGGAAATTAAAAAAAAAAAAAAGAAAAAAAAAAAGCCAAATATAAGCTGTGGACCATAGTTAGCAATAGTATTTTGATGATATTCTTTCATAATTTATAACAAATGTTCCACAACAATGCAAGGTGTTGATGGTGACTGGGGTGATGTACGGGAATTCCGCACATTATGCATGATTTTGTAAGTGCACAATTTTGCTAATAAAAACATATATACGACTTTTTAAAAACCCACAATGAGATACCATTTCATACCCATTATAGAATGGCTACTGTTCAAGAAATAGAAAATTACAAATGTTGGAGAGAATGTAGAGAAATAACACTCATTCACTGCTGGTGGGATTGTAATATGGCATAGCTACTATGGAAGACAGTACTGAAAAGAGGGACTTGAACAGTTATTTGCACACCAATGTTCACAATTATTCACAATTGCCACAAATCAAATCTTAAAAAACTTAAAAAATATTGAAATCATACAAAGTATCACACCTCAGGTCACAACAGAACAAAGCTAGAAATCAATAACAGAAGGAAACCTGGAAAATTCACAAATATGTGGAAATTAATAAACACACTATTAAACAACTGATGGGTCAAAGAAGAAATCACAAGGGAAATTAGTAAATATCTTGAGATGAACTAAAACAAAACCTACCAAAACTTATGGGATGCAGTGAAGGCAGTGTTCACAGGGAAATTTATAGCTATAAATGCCTATATTATAGAAGAAGAAAGATCACAAATCAATAGCTTAACTTCATACCTAAAGAACCTAGAGCAAGAAGGGCAAACTAAACTCAAAATTAGTACAAGGAAGGAAATAGGAAAGGTTAGAATACGGCTAAATGAAAGAAAGAATAGAAAAATAAATCAATAGAGAGAACTAACAAAACCAAAAGTTGTTTTTCTTTTTTTTTTTAAAGACCAAGAAAACTGACAAACCTTTAGCCAGACTGACAAAGAAAAAGAGAGGACACAATAATTAATATCAAGAATTAAAGTGGGGACATTACTACCAACCTTATATAAACAAAAAAGATTATAAGAACAATTATATGTCAACAAATTAGAAAACCAAGATTTAATGGACAAATTCGCAGAAACACATAAATTACCTAATCTGATGCAAAAGGAAATAGAAGATCTTGACAGGCCTATGAAAACTAAAGAGATGGAATCAGTAATTATAAACATCCTAACAAAGGAAAGCGCAGGACTGGATGATTTCTCTGCTGAATTCTACCATACACCTAAATATGAATTAACAATAATCCTTCTCAAACTCTTCCATAAAATATAAGAGGAGGGATTAAACTTACCAACTCATTCTTTGAGGTCAGCATTACCATGATACCAGAACAAGAAGGAAAATTACAGACCAGTATCACTTATGAATACAGATGAAAAAATTCTCAGCAAAATAATGGTAAACTGAATCCAACAGTATATTAAAAGAATTATACACCATGACAAAGGGATTTATTCCAGGAATGCAGTATGGTTCAACATAAGTGAATCAACAGATGTAATACACCACATTAATAGAACAAAGGAAAAAACCTACAGATCATCTCAATTGATGTAGAAAAGGCATTACAAAAACAAACATCCTTTCAAGAAAAAAACACTCAGAAAACTAGAAATAGAAGGGAACTTTCTCAACGTGATAAAGGGCATTTACAAAAAAAAAACACCACACAGCGAATCATGGTGATAGACTGAAAGCTTTTCTCCTAAGATCAGGAACAAGACAAGGATGCCTACTGTTATTGCTGTAATTCAACATTGTACTGGAAGTTCTAGCCAGAGCAATCAGGAAAGAGAAAGATAAAAGGCATTTAAATTGGAAAGGAAGAAAAATTATCCCTACAGGCAGATGACATGATCCTGATGATAAAGAAAATCCCAAAGAATCCACTAGAAAGCCATTAGAACTAAGAAACAAATTCAGCAAAGTTGCAGGACACAAGATAAACATGCAGAAGTCAATTGGGCTTCTATACACTAGTAATAAAAAGTCTGAAAAGGAAATCAATAAAACAATTCCATTTACAACAGCATCTAAAATAATAAAATACCAAGGAAAAAAACTTAAGCAAGGAGGTGAAAGACTTGTACACACTGAAAACTATAAAATGTTGCTGAAAGAAATTAACGACCTAAATAAATGAAAGACATCATCCCATGTTCATGGATTGGAAGACAATATTTTTAAGATGACTTACTGCCTAAAGCAATCTACAAATTCAATGCAATCCCTATCAAAATTCCAGCAGCCATTCTGCAGAAATGAAAAAGCTGATCCTAAGATTGATATGGAATTGCAAAGACCCCCCCAATAGCCAAACAAATATCGAAAAAGAATAACAAAGTTGGAGGACTCACACATCCCAATTTCAAAACTTACTACACACAGTTATGGGAAATAAAAAGTGTGATACTGGCATATGGATAAACATTCCAGATATAAATCCATGCATCTATGACCAATTAATTTTTTAAAAAGATTTATTTACTTTATTTTTTAAAAGATTTATTTATTTATTTACTTATTTCTCCCCACCCCCTCATTGTTTGCACTTGCTGTGTCTGTTTGTCTCCCCTGTTTCTTTAGGAGGCACCAGGAACCGAACCAGGACCTCCAATATGGGAATGAGGCACCTAATCATCTGTTCACTGCTTTGTTGTGTTTCTCATCGTGTTTTTCTTACTGTGTCTCTTGTTCCATCATCTTGTTGTGTCAGCTTGCCGCACCTGTCTGTCACATCAGCTCGCTGTCTTGCTTGTCCATTTTCAGAGGCACCAGGAACCTCCACTTCCTGCTTTGTTGTGTCTCTCATTATATTTTTCTTGTGTGTCTTGTTGCATCAGCTTGCCGCACCTGCCCATCGTGCCAACTTGCTGTCTTCTTTAGGATGCACCGGGAACCAAACCAGGGACCTCCCATGTGGTAGGCAGGGGCTCAATCGCTTGAGCCATATCTGCTTCCCTATTTTTATTTTTTAAATTTATCCCCCCCTCCTCCAGACGGTTCTCTCGTCTGTCTGCTCATTGTTTGCTTGCCTTCTCCAGGAAGCACTAGGAACCAAACCTGGGACATCCCACATGGGAGGCGAGTGCCCAACAGCCTGAGCACATCCGCTCCCCACATGCATGGTGAGCTGATGCAACAAGATGACGCAACAAGGAGACACAAAAAGGAAAGACAATGACAGACAGAACAAAGCAGGGAGATGAGATGGCTCAAGCGATTGAGTGCCTCTCTCCCACATGGGAGGTCTCAGATTTGGTTCGTGGTACCTCCTAAAGAGAAGATGAGCAGAGAGAGAGAGCACACAGCAAACGGACACAGAGAGTAGACAGCGAGTGCAAACAACAAGGGGGAGGGGGGGAGAAATAAATAAAATACATCTTAAAAAAAAAACAAAAAACAACTACTACTCTTGCTGAGTGGGTGTAGTTCAGTGGATGAGCACCTGGTTTACATGTATGAGGTCCTGGGTTCAATCCTAGGTACCTCCTTAAAAAAATTAAATTAGATTAAAATGAAATAAAATAATAAAATAAAATAAAATCTCTTACAAAAAAAAATAGGGAAATGTCTTCAGGATGGTGTAGCAGGCAATGGATTTTTAGATTTTACACCAAAAGCACAAGCAACAAAAGGAAAAATAGACATAATGAACTTCATCAAAATTAAAAACTTTTGTGCATAAATGGAACATTATCAAGAAAGTAAAAAGACAACCTACACAACGGAAGAAAATATTTGGAAACCATCTGATAAGGGTTTAATATTCAGAATATATAAAATATTCCTTCAACTGAACAAAAAGACAAACAACCCAATTAAAAAATGGGCCATGGGAAGCGGGTGTGGCTCAATCGACAGAGCTCCCGTTTACCATGTGGGAGGCCCCGGGTTCGCTTCCCGGCGCCTCCTTGTGAGGGCAGGCAGGCCCGCGTGGCGTGGTGGGCTGATGCAGCAAGACCTCACAGCAAGGGGGAGATAAGCAGACACAGAAAAAACACAGCAAATGGACACAGCAAATACAAGCAGCAAGGGGCGGATA
>JAQZBX010059373.1:0-17521 GCA_029593785.1 Cabassous unicinctus | reverse complement strand
TAGTTTGTTTTTGCTTGTTGTCTGTTTTTTTTTTTTTTTCGCTTGTTGTTATCTCCTTGTTTTTGCTCCATGTCTCCTTGTTGTTTGTCCGTCTTCTTTAGGAGGCACCGGAACCGAACCTGGGACCTCACATGAGGGAGGTGGGTGCTCAGTGCTTGAGCCACACCCATTCCTGCTGTATATGATTTTTTTTAAAGATTTATTTCTCCCCCCGCCCCCATTGTTTTTGTACTTGTTGTCTGCTTTCTGTGTGTTCTTCTGTGTCTGCTTGTTTTCTCTTTAGGCGGCACCAGGAACAGATCCTGGGACCTTCCAGAGTGGAGAGAGGTGCTCAATCTCTTGCGCCACCTCAGCTCCCTGGTCTGCTGTGTCTCTTATTGTCTCTCTTCTGTCTCTCTTTGTTGCGTCATCTTGCTGCATCAGCTCCCCCCGCGGGCCAGCACTCCACATGGGCCAGCTCTCCGCATGGGCCAGCTTGCCTTTCACCAGAAGGCCCTGGGAATAGAACCCTGGACATCCTATATGGTAGGCGGGAGCCCAATCGCTTCAGCCACATCTGCTTCCCTGTATATGATTTTAATTTGAAAAGCTGATTTTTTACCCAAACCCAGAGAAATCTGCACACACCTACACTGGCTGTGAACACCACCTCTTGCTCTAAGGGTGTACATCAATTTGTTCTACACAGTGTGAGAAGATTGACCAGGGTCACCTACAAACATGTGGCACCTCCAACTTTGGTGGTGGCTCCAATGGTGCAACTCTGGGCATTGGGAATCTGATGATACAAAAAGCACAGCCCTAGACCAGACTTGCCCCCTTCTTTTGTTTGATTACTCTCCCCTCTGCGTAAGGAGAAAGTCTACTGCTTAGAGCAGTGGCTTTCCACAGGCTGCAATTAAAGGTCAGAAAGGCCCAACCCAGGGGATTCCACCTCACTTCAGGTCTGGGACATAGTCAAGGAATCAAATTTTTAGAGTTTCCCACAGCTGATTCTGATGCTAAGCCATCTGGCAACTACTGACTTTGGAAGTTGTTTTGTAGTGTTTTTGGGTTTTTTTTTAAGCAGCATGCTTTTTTAGAAAAATTAAGGTCTCAAACTATATTTAAGGAGGAAATGGTGTATACTGTAATCAGATTTGAAAGAAGCAGTCCCACTTCCATGTTTAAAGTTCAGCTGGCATCACCAGCCCGTACAGTCAAGGGGGAAGTAAATTTTCTTTATGAGTCCCAAGAACCAAGTATGACTCCAAAACTCTTCTCTCCAAAGACCGCAGAGTCCTGACTGCACAGCTATCCTGAATTCCATGACCGAAATTACTCCAAATTAGCCTTTATTTCCCATCACATATTCCTAGGTAACTGTCCAAGTCACGCTTCTCTTTTTCTTTTTTCGGCATATTATTTATGCTTTGCAATTTCACCTATCTTCTGTTTCTTCTTTCCTCTAAGTCTCTTCATTGTTCACATTTATCCTTGCTTTTTTCCCCATGAGTTTCCCATTCATCTCTAGCTGCCCATCTCTTGCCTCCTAAATCATTTCTTTCAGTCACAATTTCTAGGACCACTGCCTTTTTCTGGCCCGAACACTTTTACATCAGAATGGAAACTCTGCTTGCATTGCTCCACTCACATTCAGAAAAGCGCACTCGGGGCCACAGAGGATGGAGGCGACCTGCGAGTCTCCCTGAACTGACAACGTCTTCACACATACTGACGCCAGAATAAGCTTCCTGATGGGCAACTTAAATCAAAACACTTAATTAAGAGTCTCCAGAGAGCCTACAGATTCAACTGCAGACAACACAGCAAAGCCCTCCGTGGCGTTCTCAGCTCTCAAACCTTGCACGTGAGCTAAGAGGACATACGTCCTCATTTTCTTCAAAACTGCACATATCGAGACGATGAGGTGAACAGTCAGGCTGCGGCAACAGAAGACTCCCCGTGGCGGGAAGACGCAGTGGGCAAAGAGAGAACTGGGGAAACTGCCCGTGTTCTAAAGGCTTCAGAACGAACCTCGTGCTATTACGGCCAGCTCGCTCTTACTCCTTTCACACTAAATGGTTCCAAGCATGGAAACAGGTCAGTATTGATGTGGTCGCGTAAATTTAATTACATAGGGAACGGAGGAGAAAACTATGTTCATTTCATAGCCAGTTTGCTGTAACATTGCTATCTTGAAATTACAGATATCTGTATATTAAATAATTACAGAAAACAATTAAATGTAATAATCTTCCCTCTTCTATGTCTCCATACCACTTATCAGGGTCTAATTCACTACGTAACGTCTAACTCCTCTGACGAGAACGCAGGCTCCTTTCGGGTAGGAATTGTTTTCTGAAGCAGACGCCGACATGTCTCTAATACCCAGAACATTGCTGACAAGCTACAGGTGCTCGACCTGTGGGTAAGTGAACAAGTAAACTCAAAGTCCTCTTCACTTCTGGAATAAGTGTGACGGGAGCGTTCATTTGGCTCTGATACTCTCCGAGGTCCCTTTCTACTCTAAAACACTAAGCCTGAGATTCAAAGAAACCAGGCCAATCTCAGAAGCAGCATTTCCTGATAATTAATAAAATAAAAACCCCACAGCCCCACAACTCCTCAAATCCCACCCCCACATGTGTATAAGTAAAGTAAGAGAAGACTCCTACAATTAGAGAAACGCAGCTCCCGGGTACTAAGATATAAGCTATAGCACACCAAAAGCAGAGTATTTCCAAAAAAGAGATGGCCAATATCAGCTTTCAAAGCTAATGCAGAGTTTACATCATATTCAACAAGGGTGGGAACTGCACAAAACAAGCGAGGAAAGTATCGCCAGAATAGGCGGAAGTTTGAAGAGATGACACACCGCTAACTACCTTTTTCCATGTTAAAGAAGTGCAGACTCTGCACTGAGCTCCCACACAGGCCTCTGCTTACTTCTCTAGTGCTTGATGCTTAGCAATATGCAATAAAACATGCTTTTGTCATTAGGTAAAATATTCAAAAATTAATGTCACTGGGGTGATTGTAGTTCAGGTTTGAAATCACAAGCCAACATATGATTCCAATTGCACTAAGATCATTCTATTAATATATAAAGTAAACAAGATGTACTTTACTGTGGCTCTATGGGTCAATGCAAGCACATTTTTTTAAAAAAAGAATACAAGTATCCATAAGTTATAAAGTCAAGCTACCCAGGCCCAACTTTCTCCAGGGCAGAAACCCAGGGAAATGGCCAAGTAAAACGTTTTAAGTAAAGCTTATCCAGAGCACTCTTCCTAAATATTCCATGAGGCTGCCAGATTCATCTTTTAAGAATGCAAATATGATCATGTCACTTCTCTGAGTAATGGCTAGCAACGGCTTCCCAGTGCCTTTGGGTTCAACGTACACATCCTCGACACGGCCTACAAGACGGCACGCCTGTTCCCACCGGCTCTCTTCTGTCCTCGGGCCTCAGCCACCCCTTCCCTAGGCTGGACGCTGCGTCCCCCTTCCCCTACCAGGCTCCATGCCAGCTTTGCTTCAAGCATCCCCGACGGCCTCAGAGGCCTGGCCTCGGCTTCCCACCCACCCAGCCAGGCCTGGTTTGACTAAACTGTGTTCTCCTCCTCGGCAGCCAGCACTCAACACAACTGTGACCAAACAATTAACTGCAGTTTCCTGTTGCCCGACATCTCCCCAGGGAAGATGCAAATGCCTTAAAGGTACTGATGGTGCCTTAGTCTGGGTGAGCACTTCAGTGCTTGCTGAACAAATGAGTTTTATACATAGGAAACGTAGGCCCGGGCAGGTTTTTAGAACGTGGCAGAGGAAGGCAGGTTTCTGGCTCCAATCCCCGCCCTTTTGCTTTACCGGGCTGCTCTGACAGAAGAGCAGAACCTATCCTATTGTTAGCCTTCAAGAACTCATGGCCGCCTCATCCCACCCTGCCTTACAGATCCCTACATTCCAGCTTTCATTGGGCCACGGCATTTATTTCACTACCTGGCCATCCTCTTGAGCCATCATGAGTCACTAACCGTGAATCAAAGCTCTCTTTCATTCCCCATCCAGTCTTCCTTAAATAAGCCTTTCTGAAAAAGTCACGATACCCAAAAGAAGGACCTAGCCACCATCTGATCCTTCAGCTCGTACACATCCTCGACGACCCTGCCCACCACCAAGTCCCCAGAGAACAGCAAGCACAGCACCTGTCGCCTAACAGGTTGTCAGTAAAGATCAAACAAATTAAAGAATTTTTATTTGCTTGAAATGTAAGGGAAGCGGATGTGGCTCAGGCCACTGAGCTCCCGCCTACCACAAGCTCCCGTCTGGGTTTGGTTCCTGGTGCCTCCTGGAGAAGACGTGCAAGACGGCGAGCTGACGTGACGGGCTGACACAACAAGGTGACGCAGTGAGATAACGCAACCAAGAGACAGCGAGGAAACACAAGGAGAGATGCTACAAAGCAGGGAGCCGACGTGGCTCAGGCGATTAGCGCCTCCTTCCCACATGGGAGGTCCCCAGTTTGGGACTGGTGCCTCCTAGAAAGAGAAGACCAGCACACAACAAACAGACACAGCAAATGCAAAACAACGAGGGGACAGGGAGAAATAAAAATCTTTGGAAAAAAAAGAGGTGCAATATATATATAAAAAAAAAAAAGAAATTTAATATTCACAAAAATTAAGAAAATTGTTCTAAATGATTCCAAAGTCCATGCAAAGTATATGTGTTATGTGAAAAATATTTCTCCCTCAACTTAGTTTATTACCATACCAAAATGAATCATGCTAAACATATCTGAATAAGTATATGTTTTATTTTAATTTTTAGTATGCAACTTCTATTTATGTACCTTAAAGTGATTTCTTTCTGAAATGCTTTAATAGGTTTCGCAGAGTGGTCATTTCATTTAATGAATATTTATTAAGCCTCTGTTACAAATAAAGAACTAAAGTATTATGCAAGAACAAGACTGTGAATAAAACCTAGGTTCTGACCTCAAGGAGCATATAATTTGCTGGAAGCATGTAAGAGAACCGAGCCTTCTGTGAAATGGCAAGGATCTGTCTAGTCTATCTATGGATACTAGAGCTGTCTATTTCTACCTGAAGGTTTCTAAAACACTCAAGGAAAAATTAAATTAAATCAAAAGTTAAAATAAAACAAAATACTCAAAAGAATTATTTTTCGTTTAGTAGAACAAAATTAGCAAAGAAGAAAGGCAGTTTCAGGGAATTGATGGCTATCAATAAGTTAAAAAACAAAATTTTTTCGGAAAATTGTTTAAGAACCTAAAACTTTGATTTTCAAATTAAAATTAAATCAAATAATGCGCTCTAAAATGCAGAGTGAGAGGATGAAAACCTCTCTCTCTAGTAGCATTCTTTGAGAGAGGCCTCCACCTGAAGTGTGAGGAGCTTTCCCAGCTGCTGCTTGCCTCATTTGTGGGTGGTTCTGTGTGGGTGCAGAAAGAAGGGTGGTTTAAAAAAATGTTTTAAAGGGAAAACAATAATTCAATTGTCTGACTGAGAGCTATTAAAAAGCAAAATATGCTTCCTTTTCCGAGTTCAAAAGAAATCGTTATTTGTATAAACAATTTAGGCATTCGGAAATGTTCCACTTTAATAGAGAACTTCCTGATTTGTGTAACCACATTTAAGTGGGTTGTAATGAGGGTTTGTACCACTGATGGGTTTTCTTTTGAGTCATCAAATGAGAAGGTAATTGGTTCCCTTGAATTTAATACAGCGCTCGGGTCTCTTTCAGGAGGGTTCAACTGTGGCTGTTAAGTGTGGTGTTTTTTCTCAAGAAATGCCCCAGAAAACTCTCCTGGCCACACACAGGTCTCCCACCAGCACCTCAGGGGTCAGCACCTCTAGACAAACATGCGGTGCAGTTTAAATGGATGACTCTCTGTAGCTCTGAAGACAGTCTTTACAAAAGCATTTCTGATATTTTAAGAGTTTGTATAGTAGTTTATGTCTAAGAAGGAAATGGTTAAAATCATTAATGATTAAGTGCATTTCCTAGGATTATAAAAGTACCAGTTATTAGTTTTAACCTGAAAGACAGCTTTCTATTCAAGAATTCCTCCAAAACATGTAATGCAACTGTCTGCCATACCTCCCAGCCTAGACTCTCCTTCTTAGTTAAACTTTTGAAAACAGGATCAAATAACTCCTTCCCATTTGACCTAACAGATACCTCCTCAAAGTGAACAGATTTATTTGGCAAACAGATTTATGTATTTTCCCCACAGTAATTCCTCTAACAAGGAAACGGAAGTTTTTCCAAACACTCCCTGGAAACATTTCTTCTACTTACCCTCAGAGCAGGCAGGCTCAAAGATCCCACTCAGGCCTGTCTGTGGACCAGGCTCACAGTTACATCACCATATCAGGGATAGCACCTGATGCACACCTGGCTTCAAATCTGTGCACCTGGGAAAAGCACTGCGCTGCTTGGGAAGCCAGGAAGCTTCTCTGGCTTGAACTGTCTCTATTTTAAACTCTCCTGCAGCCTCACCTTTCAACATATTCTCCTCACGAAAGAATAGGAAAGCATGAAAGAAAGACAGGAAAAACAGAGGTAGTATCTCAGCCAAGGCATTACTCAAAACTTGGTCAGGTGCAAGTTATCAATCTGTACACATACAATTTATATGTATGTTTCCATAGAAACACTTTTTAAAATGTTGACATGCTCTAGTCTACATAACTACTCAGTACTAACAGCTGTTGTTGCCATGTCTGCATTTCTGCATCCAAAACAGAGTAAACACCTGAAAAGGAATTCACTAGTTATGTCAGAAATATCTGGGTGATAATTATGAAATACACTTTGACCTGAATTTTACCTAAGCAGAGGCCTCATTTCTCTGCTTAAGAGCCTGGAGCCAGAGCCTTGGTTGACCAAAGCGGCAGTGTGTGGTCAGTCCACCACAAGAATCTTCTGTTAGGTGTGTCTAGGAGAGCGGAACTCCACCTAAAAGAGTTACCCACAAACTGCCTCTCCTTCTCGGTAAATGTTTAACCTCTCGGGTGCAAAGTCTGTGTTGCCCAAGACTTTCTGAGCGTGAAGCAAGGCCATCACACAACGTCACCAAAATGTTCAAGCAAGGCTGCAAACCGGCTCTCCAGTGGTTTCTAAGATTACAAAGCAGGAGAACTTTTCCCCATATTAATGACTAATATTTTTATTGGCACCTGCCCAGCCCGATTAATATTATCTGAAATTTTGTTCTATCTCAACTTTTTTCGCACTTTGATTAATAATTATTTCAGAGCACAGACACTAACCAGAGGAACAAAATGCAGTGACTTACATGCCCCAGCTGTGTTGTGGACATAAATGCTGAAGTGATGTTCTCAGATTTTCAATGTTTTTTCTCCTATACTCGAATGTGCTAAATTACTTGAGCAAAGCAAACCAGCCTGTCTCACAGGCAGATTCACAGTAAGATCTTTGGACTTCACGTCGCCAGAAGTGAACCACTGTAAACAGCATCTTCAAAAGAACAGGGCTTTATGCGTTCACGTACGAAGGATACACGCCAATAAAATTTTAGGAAAAAAAAGAATAAGGTTTTACTTTCTATGAAGACAGCCCATTATTTCCTACTAGTAAGGTTCTACGGCTGGGCACATGACTTCCTCTAGACTAGTATGGTTCCCATCCACCTACCTGTGCCAGGGGAGGACGCGTGCGTGTTGCTCTGTGCATTTGCATATATATTACTGTGGGATTACATTGCTTATCTAGCCCACACGTAAATTTATTGCTTAACAGCAGGATTGAATCTTACACCAGTGTGCACCCACTTCTGTCCTCTCCTTCACCAATTCCCAAGGCCCACGTGCCCAGCATCGTCTTCCTAACTCAATGTCTTGGCTCAGGTCAAAACACTAAGTCAGAACAGAAACTGGACAATTAAAGCAGTTGAGGAAGTTAAGTCTGGTGGCACCAAAAGGCTGCCGGCCACTATTCCAGGTGTGCAGTGGGAGGATAACTGGAGCGACGGAAGGCTCGCCCACAGCGCATTCACGCCCACAGCGCATCCACGCTCTTGGCGGAAGAGGAGCAACAGCCTGGAGCTGCTCTGAATGGGAAGGAGAAGTAAAAGGAGAGCGCGGCGTGCTGTCTTGCTTGGGACTTCAGACCTGGAGACAAGGCCGGCTCTCTGGGCCACAGGAAATCCCCCCTGGGCTCCAGACAACCAGCCCCATTTTGCTTCCTCCCAAACCAGCCATGTCACCAAGTAAAAGGCCAAAAAGGGGGGCAGCAGGAGGAGGAGGAGGACAGGTTTACAGGCCAAACACAGGCAGATGGAGCTAACAAACTCCCAGAGCAACTCCCACAAATCAGATAATGCTACTGCTGCAGTAACAGCACCTTCTTTTCCTTAATTTGCTCAAATCTGTTTTTCTCCCTATTCAACTGTGAGCACCTTGAAATCAGACATCTTACTCATCTTCCCTCCGGCCCACTCCCACAGCTTCTGACATGCAGAGAGCCCGCGAACGTCCTGATTCGATGAACTCCACGGATCGTGTTGAACTGACGCTGCTCATTTAGGACAGATGAGCCTGCCTGCAAGTCGCTGTGTCTTGCATTTCCATGGCCAGGACGTCTCACGACTCCTCGGGCTGTAACTCGGCGCTCAGTCGCTGCAGCCCCTGTCTCATCCCCCCCTCATTAAATAAGAGGAGGAAAGACGTCGTCGAAACTGTGGGGCTCCCACCAACGTTCTCCCTTCTGATGTAGACCTCACAGCCCGGCACGCTCAGGGACACCTGTCTCAGGCCACTGGCCTCCGTCTAGCTCCACAGTCCCTCCCAGTTAGGCACGATTCTGCAAAGTCTTCCACTCGTTATTACTTACATCATTTATTTTTAACTGTTTAGGCTGTATTTGGGGGCTCGGCTCTAGATAACGCTGCTAACGTATCAGTGTTTTAGTAATATAAGCTCAGCTTTTATCTGGCGAGGCAGACGTGACACAGGCCACGATGGAAGCCAGGCACTTACGACAATGGCAAGAAGGGGTAGGAGGACAGCAACTGGCCAAATGTGTTCTGTGGAGCAGATCCCACTCATCCTGCAGCGAGCAGGAAAGCATGCGGCCGGAGCCCCATGCCGCCGTCCTCTCCCCATGTGTCCCTCAGCCAAGTGACGGGCAGGGCCCAGGCCCCCGTCCTCACCTGCTACGGTGGCAGCCTGCAGCTGGCATCCAGGCATCACGTGGAGCCCCAGAGACCAGCTGACCTCGCCCGTCACTACTAAAGGAACCAGCACACATAGCGGCTACCAGGCACGCCACCACCTTGGCCGTGACGGCGCATGCACAACGTCAGTGCCACATGCAGACGCAGCCCACCAGAGGCCTCGCTCTGCCCGCTGATTTCTCAGGAGGAACTCCTGTGAACGTAAACAAGCTAAAGCAGCAGCTCATCCTCTCCTGAGAGCCTTCTTTTGGTGGAGATAAGACTGTCCTTCCATTTCACAGCTTCTTAGGCTTGTACCACTAATAAATACATGTCTAGAAATGTTTAGAAATAGGGAAAAGGATGTGGCTCCAGAGACTGGGCTCCCGTCTACCACATAGGAGGCCCAGGAGGTCCGATTCCCAGGGCCTCCTGGTGAAAGGCAAGGTGGCCTGAGCAGAGAGCTGGCCCGCGTAGGAGTGCTGGCCTGCGCAGAGAGCTGGCCTGCGCAGAGAGCTGGCGCAGCAAGATGATGCAACGAAAAGAGTCACAGAGGAGAGACAATAGGAGACGCAGCAGACCAGGGTGCTGAGGTGGCGCAAGAGACTGAGCGCCTCTCTCCTCCAGAAGGTCCCAGGATCGGTTCATGGTGCCGCCTAAAGAGGAGACAAGCAGACACAGAAGAACACACAGAGAGCAGACAGCGAGCGCAAAACAACAGGGGTGGGGGGCATAAATAAATAAAATAAAATCTTTGAAACGAAAAAAGAATTGTTTAGAAATATATGCATAAACGGCAAAACTACAGAAGAAAAAGCAAGGGCGTTAGGAGGAGAGGAATGTGGTTGGGAAAGGTATGGCAGGACCTCTGTCCCTGCCACTCAAGGTGTGGCCCATGGGCCGGCAGCACTGGGATCAAGGGGGGAGTTAGAAATGCAGATTCCCGGGCCTGCCACGAGCTACTGAGTAAGGATCTGCATGCATCTGCATTTAGAGAAGGCCAGGTGTTTCATATGCACACTGCAGTTTGGGAATCTAAGTCTAAGTGCTGGTAACAGTCTGCTTTTACACCTAGACGGGAGATTCACATTGCGTCAGTCTACACAATGTACACACGCCATTCACTGTGTGTGAATCATCTCCAATCCAGCCTACAAAGAGTCCACCAGCTACAAACACACAAGTAGGGACAGCTCAAAAGGGGGGAAGCGAATGCTAGCTAAATCTGCTCTTCAAACAGTAAAATTCCAGATAGAGATAAAACTTCAGAGATCACATAACCCGACCTCTTCAATGTATGGGACCTGAAACCACCTCGTTCACAAAGGGCTGCGCCATCCCCAGGGTCAGAGCGCTAAGTTACTGGGGCAAAGTCAGAATAGGCGCAAGTCCCTGATCCCAGGGAAGTTCTCTGTCTTGTCCTGTAGTAACACTGTTTAATCATCATGACTGAATTTGTTTGTTTGGTTGGTTGGTTTTGGGGGAGCAGGAAGGGAGAACAAATATTCAAGTTAAAAAACAAGTGAGTATTCAGTAATAAAATGTGAGTTAATCCTTAAAACTAGCACATGGTAGAGTTAAAGCCAGGTGCCTAATATGAATTTTTTGAGTGAATGATTCTCTTTGAGGCACAGACAAGCATTTTTATCCGCATTCTCTTAGAAGACTGAGCTGAGTCACGCAATAATTAAACGATTTCCTTATAGAACAAACCACAGAGCTTCAATTTAAAAGCAATTTATAAGATTCTCATTCAGAGAAATCAAAAATCACCTTGATAATTTTATCAAGTCAGAACATGTCTTCTCTGTTTATTACTTGGATGTGTGAGTCTGTCTGATTTCAGCCCAAGACGGATCTGTGGTAGCTGTCTGAGAGGATCGCTCAGAATACCAAAGACGCGTGTACTCACCAATACTAATTTCATCGTCTGTTTCAGCATCACCAATACATTCAAACTGGAAATCTTGTAGTGACTGTGAAAATTTCTGTACTGCCATAGACAGATCTGCAAATAAAGGTTAAAAAAAAATCATCAAAGGGACCATGAAATGCTCAAAAGTTTCCACATATATAACTTTATTTTAATGTTACGGAAGCTTTTAAAATAGCAGTTAGACAAATTTAAGCAGAATTTAAAGAGACTACTAACAAATATTTTAAAAACCTGACCTGCTCTGGACAAAGAGGATTAGCACCTTTAAGAAAGGGTTTTGGTGCCAGATGCGTAATATCTTTAAGTCAATTTCCCAAAGCCTTTATCAAAAACTTACCACCCACACTATAAAGGGAACAAATGAAAGAACGAAGGAATGCTCCTGAGGTTTGCAATGGGGGGGTGGGGGGGGATTCAGCCCTTGATTTGGAAGGGTCTGGTGTTCTAGAGAGACTGAGGAGACGACAGGGAGTATTTTCTACCAATAAATGACTGGCTTTGATCTAGAAATTGAACTGGGGACCTAAAAGCTTGTTCACAAATAACCTCGTGGTCTCCAGGAGACCTCACGCTAAACATACTCCTCAATCCTGACTTTAATCTGAACGAGTCCTAGAGTCTGATTAAACACAGAAAAATAATTCCTCTTTAAGAATTTCATTATTCCTGGGCAGAATAAAGAAAATCCCAGAATAATACGCAGTGAAGCCTTGGGAGGCAATAGCCGCAGATGCAGTCTAACTTCATGGTTAAAAACGTAGACTCTGGGGTCCAGCTGCCTGGCCTGGAACCTAAACCCCCTCAGGCAAATTAACTCCTCTGAGCCTGTCTCCTCACGTGTAAAACGATCACACTGATGGCAAACCACCTCTGGAGCTGTGCTGAGGATTAATGAGTTAATATTTGCAAAGGGCTGAGAACAGTGCCCGTCACTCAACGAGTCTGTGGAATAAAATGAAAGGAAAGAAACCTGACTGTGCAGCACCAGGGGAATTTTAAAGGTCCATTTCTCAGAGCTACTCTAATCATTTCCGTTGACCCCTCCACAGATGTTTGCCCTAGTAGAAAACTTGTACTCTTCTGGAATTCGCCCTCCACTTCCTCTAACAGTATCTCCCACGGGTTCAGGTCAGATACCCCACCCACATTCAATTCCAGCAACAGGAACCAGTGTGGCCCCAGCCTGCCCACGGCGCCCACACCGTCACAAATCCAAACCCGAGCCGCCTCGGTCCTCGCTGATTTTTGCTCCACTGTGATCCAGGGACCCACCAACACACTCACCACAGACAGACAAGCCTCAGAGAGGCTCTTTTTTCTAATCACACAGAGGCGATATATATATATAGTAAATTAATAAATAGTGCTCTGGCAAGGACGTGCTGCTGGCAGATGAACACCCCTTCCCACTGAACGGATAAAACTTTGGGACTGGCTCTACACTCTACCTTTACTTCAAGAGTGTGGAAAGGTCTGTCAGCTTCAGAATTGTGCTTTGAGCTTTCAGGAAGAAAGATGAAGAGAGCGTCTTAATGAATTATTAGCCAATGAGAAAAACATGTGCTTTCTCAGAACCAGACTGCACCAACTAACCGCGAGACCCCAGACAATCACTCATCCTTCCTGAGACTCATGTTTCTTATCCATACAACATAGAGTTAATACTTATCTCACAGGGTTGTTATGAAGAATAAATGATGCAGCAAGCTGGCCCAAGCGGAGTGCTGGCCGGCACAAAGAGCTGGCACAGCAAGATGATACAACAAAGAGACACAGAGGAGAGACAGTAAGAGATGCAGCAGACAAGGGAGCTGAGGTGGTGTAAGAGATGGAGCGCCTCTCTCCCACTCTGGAAGGTCCCAGGATGAGAAGACAAGCAGACACAGAAGAACACACAGAAAGCAGACAGCGAACGCAAAACAATGGCGGAGGCGGGGAGAGAAGTAAATAAATAAATCTTAATAAATGAATAAATGAGTTTTGTGCCTGGAACATACTAGGCAACTGAATAGATGGCATCAGTTATGACCGTTCAGTCCAGCTCATGAAGGTGGGAGAATAGACTGGCCTTTCAGGCAAAGGGCAGAGTGCAAAAGTAGGCATTTATCTGACCTGTCCTCCATTTTCCTACTCAGCAACCCAGTGTTTAGGAGATCAACAGGTGCAGGTCTGCTAAGGATAGACTTTGAGAAGACAGAGAAAGAAAGCTGTAAATGTGGGTACTCTCCCTGAGACTTGAGATGTACAATACAAAGGGCTTGTGCTCAACTGGGTTGGAAGCCACAGCTGCAATTCCTACAGCAGAGGTGAGACTGCGGGTACAGGGAGCAGATCAGGATGCTTGGAAGCCCTCTAACAGGTATCTTTCCTTCTCCTTCCTCAGCGCCACCAAGAGTTCCTGAGGGTCCCTCAAGGCCAGGTGAGCTCTCTAGAAGCTCTATCCTAGGGAACCCCCGAGGCAAGAGCCCACGGCAGACCATGATTTCCTACACTCTTCTTTACTTCCCACAGCCTGGCTCTTTGACTGCTTTGTCCTTCCACAGGCATCATTGTGAACGTACTGGAACAATTCCCTTCCTCAAGAGACCACAGTAGCCTCTTTACAAACCTTTAATAGGCTATTCTGTCCACAGAGCAGAGCAACTGAGAGGATGCGCTCTAAAGAGGATTACCCAGGTCAGCATTCTGCTTCGACCACGGATGAGTGGCATAATCGCGGTGGGGTTCTGTGACCTCTCTGTACCTGGGTATCCTCTTCTGTTATGTGGGGCAGAGCCGACATCGCAGGGTTACTGTGAGGAGTAAACGAATTACCATGGGACAGGGTCCAATACAAAGTGTGCACTCAAAACGTGTTGGCCGTTGCCATGTTGAACATCTCAGGGGAGAAGGGTCACACATTGCAGTCATAAGGTGGCGGCTGTTAGACCTTCAGTAACCTGGGAAGTGTTTGGTAAGACAGCAGCTTCAGAATCTCTTGGTGCAACGCAAAGCCATCGAGCCAGGACAGAGCCGACCTGACGTGTGTCTATTTCAACCCCAGACGCAATCAAGGACGCACGAATGGTCGCATCACAGTCCTTCTGAGAGCATGAGGAGAGACTACATGAGAAAATCCAGTTCTCACCTAGTTCAGATGGCAATTCTAAGGATAAAAGGGAAGTTGAAAATAAAACTTATTTTTGACTTCAAGTGTATTCAAAGTTAATCTTCCTTTCATTTAGCTCTCATTTTCCAAATACCACAGTAATGAGAAGGCCAAACATTACTATCAAGATAAAACAAAGGACTTATACTTACTGGCAGTAAAACTTATCAATCAATACAATGAGGAATCCAGCTCGTGTTTACTCCCACTGATACACAACTCTGAGCTAGAGAGCCCAATACTTTCCACTGAGTTTAAGTAGTATTAAACAAACTATTCCCTAATTTCTTAATTCAGTTTCTAAACCATGATCGAGGTACAAAACAGAAGTGCTGGCTCCAAAACCACTTAAATAAAGCTGATTCACATCCTATACAGAGACCATGATTTTTATATCTAATTGAATTTTAAAAATCATTATTGAATTTTAAAGTGCCATGCTATGAAACAGAATCAACACATTTTCTCTTAAATACAAAGAGAAAGATCGAGTGAATAAAAACACATCAAGTAGGGGATCTAGTTAAGACAGGTGTCTCTTTCTCTCTATGTCGACCCACCCAACCACTAGAATTTGAAGACAAAACAAGGAAGAGACCCTATTCTGAGCCCCCCTGGCCACATCCTAACTTGAAGGTAGAACAACCTTTGTTTTCTGTGAACAAGGCTGTACAAGTAGAGGTGCAATCAATCCCAGCCACACCACAAGCAAAGTCGTTTCCGTGTGCCTGCCTGCAAGTTCAGCACAAGTTGTCTTCACATGTGCTCACTTTACTACTTGGAAGAAATCCCACTGGGCTTGAAGCAGTCAGTAATGTTTTTATGGCAAAGAGTCAACCTGTAGCACCCATGACTAAATGATGCTAATAAAACAGTAACTTTCCTTTCATAAGAGAAACACAAAACACTTAGTAAATATTTAATTATAACCTTTTCTTAACATGGAAGACTAAGACTTGGGGTCTACCTATTACTTTAGACGTGATAATGGAATTAACTTTATAATGTTAGCTACAGAAGTGAGCTGTATTTAGTGTAGAACAAGTTCAACCAGTCAGTCCATTAGTACAAAGCAGTCCCCCTTAGAAATCCAGTTCCTTTGGGATTAGATTTAAATAAGACTCACAGGAGCAGTATATCCAGATATACATGCTACAGAATTATCACATTCACAGTACCATGCAGAAGGTGGACAGTGTGAAGCAACGAGAATATCAAGGTAAAAAGATACGCCCCACCCTCCAAGAGGGCACAGTACAGCGGGCATGTAAATAAATCAGAGGGCGATCGATAAGTTCTCCATCGAGGTTAATAACAACAAATAGTTCAAGAACACACATGGTACTTACCATGTGCCTGATAATTTCTGAAGCACTTAACACAAATGAGCCTGTTAATCCTCACTACAGCCATATCAAGTAGGTATTATCACCCCCATTTCACAGATGAAGACACTTGGGCAGGAAGAGGTGATGTGACTTCCCCAAGGAGCAGAACCAGAATCTCGACCCAGGGACTCTGGCTCCAAACTCCCTACTTAGCCAGACTGCCCCACTGCTTCACACACAGACCCAAAATAGATGTGGCCAAGAAGGCAGCACAATGGGTTCTGCTGGAGCGCAGGGAAGGCTGTTTCTCGGAGGAATCAACAAGAACAGAGGCTTGAAAGATGTGACAACACACCAGCAAAGTCAAAGCCACAATATGTCCCAAATCTTCCAAAAATACAACTTCTACTGCACAGACCTCATCTATCCATGGTCCCACCAAGCTGTCCCTGAAATAAACCAGCTACTCTCTTGTACCCATGTTTTCATTATTGTTATTCCACATGATTGCAATATTTTCTTCTACCATGTTCCACTGCCAACAGGTCTCCTTGAGATTCTCAAGCCCCCGTTTCCTCTACAAAACGCTTGCCTCTGCCAATGTGACATCATCTCTTCCTTCACTCTGCCCACTGTCATCTGTGACCCTCCCACCATGCTTTCCCTTTTTTACCTTTTACCCTAGTTATCTATAAACCTCATTTACCCACCTTATTTTAACAGAAGTGTATTAAGGTTGGAAATATTCCCATCCTAAATACGACCACAATACTCAGCAAGAGCTCACGTGTTGAAACCATTAATTTCTGAAAGATGAGTAAATACTCCAAACTCCTAGATGCCCTTCACCTTCCCTTCCACACTCTCGCAAGCACCTGATGTGACTTTTTCAACCACTTGAATGACATGAGTTATCCACTTTCCAAAATAATAACAATAAAGATGCTTTACAATTTACAAGCTTTAAATATTCACTTACAATAGCAATAGTCATAGTGTTGGCAAGATTCTTTCCTGTTTCAGAGTCCTTAGCTATTTTTCTTAATTCTTAGACAAAGCTATGACAGCTGTAGTAAACTGCTGGAGTCTCAGAGCTGGCCTCTAAACTGGAAGTGTTTCTCCCCACCTGGATGCCCTTTTGGCTGCATTCCACAGCTAATGCCCAAATAATGGCATTTAGGGGGGTGGGGTGGGGGCAGGGAGTAAAGTCTTCCGACAACATTTAACTAATTCTCTACTGCTACATCAATTCTAAGATGGCAAGATTCCACATGGTGAACTACATAGAGAGAGAGTTACAGAATAATCTAGCAGCAAATGTACATGGGCACTATGAATCAGCACGCTAAAGTCAAAGGCAACATACACTAATTCCAGTAGCGCTTGATGCCACAAGATAACTAAATAATGCTCTAGCTGTTATGCTTCTTGAAGGCAGGAATCATATTATTCATCTGTTTGCCCTCAGTGCCTAAGAGGAAGCAGACATACAGAAAAATAAAAATAGAAATGAAATAAACCTAAGCCAACTGCCAAAGTGTTCCCAGCATGAAGGATGTCCTCTAGACACAGTAATGAGCACGCACGAGTATAACCACGTGCTCTAAGACAACTGTCAGATCATTAGATGGAGAAGAGTCAGGAGAAGAGAACCCCAAGTGTGGCAAAGTAGAACAAAAACACAATTGAAATTCGTATTAATAAAAATCATCTTTATGGCTCTTACTTGGGCAGATTTTTTAAATGCCAACTTTGCTATTTTCTATTTTATATAAATGACTAAGAAAATAATGGCTGTCCAATTTTAAGTCTTTATAAAGAGGGCCCAGAACAAAGCTTGGTACCTAGCTCCACTCAATAAATGCGTGTGAAGCTACAGTGAAACGGAGTGACACAGAAATGGAATGAAGGAATTCTCCTGAAGG
>JAQZBX010059372.1:0-17533 GCA_029593785.1 Cabassous unicinctus | reverse complement strand
GGGGGGGGGGGTGACCACATAATGCTCAGAGATTCAGTATGCAGAATAATTTCAATGTATAATTAAATAAATTTAGTGATGGGGGTTGTGTTTGCCTACTACCTGGAAATATTTTGTTACCCATAGTATTGTTATTTAATAGTTTCATAAATGTTTCCCTGTTATTATCTTTGCCAACCTATACTAAAGATTTTTCCACTTATTCAAAGTTAATGAACGAGTCTCTGACATAAAATAAAATGTGAACATAAGCACTTATATTTCAGGTGTAATTCTTGGACTTTTGTTATAATATATCATGAAAGAGCATGTTGAAGTATTTGCTCATTATTCATCCTCGTTTCCAGACTAGTGTTTGCACATAACTCACCCAAAAATATTTTCAAAGATTGTTTTAATTTTAAATAAATAAAAATTAAATGCATATGTGAATGAATAAATTAATGAAGATTATATAAATGCCTATAGTATATCTTTCAATTCCTCAAGGTGAAAAATACATCTTTCAAGTCTTTGCAGACAATGCAATGCACAATTTGCATTTACTCTTTGGAGAAGAAACTCACCCATGTAATACTCTATCCACCCCAGGAAATCTTTGTTGAGCAGGGAAACTCCCTAGGACCTGCCAGTCTACAGGTATGGAAAGGGTCTTAAGTTTTCAAAAATGATTCAATATTTATAATACAGATTTGATATTGTCAGTTTTGTAGAACAAAACAAAAAATAATAGTAAGTATAACATATTGGGTTTCCCTTTTTCTTTTTCACTTGTATGGTAAAAACAATAGCACTCTGTAGACATGAAATAAATACAAATGTTATAGAGACATTTGCTTAATCATATCAGTGTTTGTAATTCTTATTTATACATTTTTCAACATAATTACATTTCTTAATGCCTCCTTTTTGAAAAGTTTTGCAAATGTTAAATTTATAAAGAAAGTATTAAAATATATTTTATAGATAAGGAAATTAGTTTAAAAGATGTTTGAGAGTTTCCTCAGTGCTACAAAGCAAGGGAATGGCAGAGCTCGGATGCCCTGAAGGCCATACGTTTCAATCAACTACTCTGCCAGGTGGAAATTCAAGGTAGAAACCTAAAATTTATTGGTAATAAAATAGTTTCCTCATATCATTGTTCATATTCTGTTTGATCATGAACTAATCATAAGTTCTAAAATTTTTGCATTATTTATCAAGAATCTGTGTATAGAAATTAGCTATATTCAATAAACTATAAATAAACTTAATAAATCCTATAAGCAAAAATTGAACTCCAATACACTTATTTTATCATTACTAAATGATAGAAATGTATGCGCATATTGGTAAAAGTATTTAAGGTTTACATTTTGCTAATAACACCCTCCAGAGAATAAATTATGAGGCAGGGAGACAAAAGAATGGTAAGGCAATATTATGTTATGTTCTACTACCAAATAACACAGTGAAGGAAATCAGATAAACATGAGTCTATAATAGTACACGTGCTAATATTTTCCTCCCATATATTTTCCATGTTTTTTAGGGATTATTTGCCTTTAGTTCTCCACATCCATAGCAAATTACCAAAAATGTCCAACTCTACCACAGTGATTGAATTCCTGCTTACAAGATTTTCTGACGTGTGGGAGCTCAGTCTTACATGCCATGCTATTTCTACTGATGTACTTGGCAACCCTCATGGGGAACTTTCTCATTGTCACAGTAACCACCCTCAACCAGAGTTTTCACAGCCCCATGTACTTCTTCCTTAGGAATCTGTCTGTCTTAGACATGTGCTACATTTCTGCCACTGTTCCCAAGGCATGCGTCATCTTTCTGCTTGACAACAGAGCAATTTCCATAGCTGGATGTGCAGCTCAGGTCTTCCTTGTGTTTTTTTTTTTCTGCTGTACAGCTGCTGTTGCTCACCATTATGGCCCGTGACCACTATGTGGCCATGTGCCAGCCCCTCCACTACCCTGTGCTCATGAACCCTCATATCTGTGTCCAGATGACTCTGGCCTCTATACTCAGTGGTCTGACCTACTCAGGTTTCCATACTGGCAACACATTCCGACTACCCTTCTGTCAGTCCAATGTGGTCAATCAGTTCTTTTGCGATGCCCCCTCTCTGTTGAAGCTCTCATGCTCTGAGATCTCAAGCGATGAAATTTTAATTCTTGTCTCTGCAGTGCTTATGGGTGGTGGCTGCTTTGTCTTCATCATCATTTCTTATTTTCTCATATTTTCTACTGTGCTTAAGTTTCCCATAAGAGAATGAGGAAAAGCCTTTTCCACCTGCGTCCCTCACATCCTTGTGGTGAACGTCTTTCTCACCTCAGGTGCTGCTGTGTATCTGAAGCCAACCTCCAGTTCACCCACAATTCAGGACATGATCAATGCTATTTTCTATTCTATAGTCCCTCCTTTCTTGAATCCTATAATCTACAGTCTTAGAAACAAGCAGATAAAGGAGGCTATAAAGAAAGTTATGAGGAGATTGCTTTATTCAGGAAAACAATAGGATAATTATTTCAAGAAACTCTTATTTTAATGAGATGAGTTGAAAATGCCTCAAAGTTCAACTTTTTGCCTATTTCAAGATATAACATGAATGTTCAGGGACAGTCATTGCATTGTGTGTCAGCATAGTAACAACATGATTGTATTTTACTTTGAGATTTCCCCTTCAAAAAATGAACATTCTCTGGTACCTGCCACACTACTGCAAAAATGTGTGTCTTTTGCCAAGTAATTCTGTTGCCATTTATCCTTCTTTAAACTTAGAGAGTCCTAGAAAATACAAACTATACATTCACTTTCTTTGATCTTTTTGTGCACTTTTAAGAGTCAGAGAGTATCCTTCATTCATCATTTAGTTAAAATAAAATTATATTAAAGATTTCAGTCTGAATAAAATATATCTGAGGAACATGTGGCTGGTACTCTAGTCAGATATTTCCCTGTATTTCATCATATGGAAGAACAAATTTTAAGTAAGAATTATTTTTGCTCATTGTAAAGAAAAATATTTACAAAATTGTTAATCAGTAAGATGTTTAGAATGTTTAGGATTAAAACTTTGTTGGCAGGTTTTAAGTTTTCCATACAAAAAAAATACCAATATGAGATAAATACTTCCTATTTCCACCTTATGATATGTTAAGATAACGAAACAATGAAATTATGTATTTATATTGTGTGTTTTTATATCTGTCTCATATATTAGGACCTATGACCCCTAGAGTAACCTTTGAATTAGGAGCAGGACTCTTTAATGGCTGACAAATATTTTGCCATATTTGATAAATAAATTTCCAAAACATTTTTATTTTTCACATAAAATCACTGAGATATTACAGTTCAGTTTTGTAAATTGGGGCCATGATTGTCACTCATTAAAATTAGCACCACCTCTTCTGCTGCTTCCAAGACTGATTTTATCACAGGACACTGATATATTGTTAGTTAATGAATTATAATATTTGCACATTATAATATCATCTGCACACTTTTTAATTATATACCATTTGAATTATAATAAAAAATCATGCAGAGTATGTTCAATCATATATGAATGAACATTTATACATTACATATCAGTAATTGTAGAAATGTATTTTGGTTAAAATAGAAAATTGTAGGTGATACAAATATTACTAAAATAAAAATTAAAAACAACAACAGTAACATAGTGCTTTATGACAAAGCACAGTGAATTCTAATGTAATCTATGGACTATAGTTAATAATATAATTATAATAATATATTTTCAACTGTAGTGACATAGGTACCACAGTAATGCAGGTGTAAGTAATAGGGAGTAATATGAGACTTCTGTATTTTCTGCATGTTTTCTTTTTGTAAACCTACAACTTCTGTAATAAAAAAAGGGCATGAGCAGATACCATATATATATATTAGCTGGTAAACAATCATAAATATACAATTTAATTTGTACAGCAATGCCTTAAAGAAAACTGTGATCATTTCCTTTAGAATTTATAAAGCTCATTTTGAAATATGTATTCAAATTAAGTGGCATAACATTGTACACACATAATTATGTAGCATGACAATATATACAGCAATTATTAAAATAAAATGGGGAAATTGAAAAATACCATTGTATTTAAACAGTTTAAGATATGGCTCACTACAAGTCATAGAACAGCATAAAAAGTAAGAATTAATATAAGATTTGAGTATGTAATTTACTAACGTGCCCAAATTGACGTTCATATGACACTCTACGCTAAATGTGCAAAGAATATTTTCTTTCCAAATAAATGTTGATAATTTACTAAATTATACAATATTCTGGGCCATAAGAAAGTCTACACAAATTTCAAAATGCTGAAACTGTGTAGAATGTGCTCTTTGACCTCAGGCATCAGAAGAATAGAGGGATATTGAAATCGCTGAGTCTAATTCTTCATATGTCTATTTCTCCTAGCCATTCTATTGGTTTGCTTTATGTATTTTGAAGCTTTTCTGATTTTTTCCTGTGTCACTGTTGCATACTTTTATGTCATCTTCATTAATGACTCTTTTATCAGTATGAAATAACATGTTTATCTTTGGTGCTTGCTCCAACGTCTACATTTTCTGTTACTAACATAAGCAATACAACTCTTAAAAGTTTGTGTTAGCATATACATCTTCACATATCCTTTAACTTTTAAACTATTTGGGTGTTTATAGTAAAGTGAATTTCTTGAAGGCAGGAAAGAATAGAGATTTAATATTTTATTTTATTTTATGAAAGTAATATATGTTTATTGTTATATATTCACTATATAAATAAAAGTTAGGAAAAAGATAAAAAAGGCTTACAACAAATACTAACATGTTAGTAATTATTATTCTAGTTTCTTTTCAATAAAGACATTTCCATAGTTGTGATGGAACTGTAAGTCCAGTTTTATTTTGTTTTTTTTTCAAAGTGTACAATCACTGGTATTTGGTATAATCACATAGTTTTACATTCATTATTTCTATCATCATTACAGCATTTTCATTATTTCAATAATAATAAACAAAATTCAGACAAACAAGAAGATTCCTCTTGTTTCAATCTCTCTATTTTCCCTGCTGTGCATAGCTGTTATTTCTGGCTATTCTTACACAATTATTTGTTTATTAAGCAGTTTTACTATGATATATTTGCATATTATATGATCTATCCAAAGTATATAATCAATGGCTTATTTTTTTCCTAATGTAATTATATATATATTATATATATATTTTTTTATATATTTTTAATATATATTTTTATATTTTTTATATATATTTTAAGTTGCATAAATATTACACAAAAATTACAGGGATTCCGATGTTCCCCACCTCCCAAATCTCCCATAACATCCCACATAAATATCTTTCATTAGTGTGGTTCATCACCTGCAATGGATATACACATCCTGGGGCTTTGCCACTAAGCATGGACCGTGGTTCACATTGTAGACCACACTCTCTCCCACACAGATCTGCATGTTATATGCTGATGTAAAATGGCTTATATCTGTCATTGTAATGCCATTCAGGATAATTCCCAAGTCCTGAAAAAGCCCCTGTATTACAACTGTTTTTCCCTTCCCTGCCCCAAAAGCATCCAGTGGTCACTGGCTCCACCTCAATGTTCTAATTTCTTCCATTTCTTGAATCACAATATGTCTACAACAGAATACCATTAAGTCCCCTCTAGTCCATAGCTCTTCCCCTAATACTGAGGCATTTGGGATGGTGAGTGCTAATAATAGGCTCAAATAAATGGGGCAGAAGAGCCATGTGAAGAGAACCCATAAATTGCCTAACCTTGTTATACTGGGGAGCATAAATTCCAAAGTAAGACCTATTGACAGGGTGCTGAATTCCTGAGCTGTCTGCCCTGCTTATAGTTTCTGGATATAACTTGAGCCCTCAGGAGCCCTGCTATTTTAGGCACTGTTTGCTGTGGCATTCAATGAGTTCCTGCTGAGACTTCATAAGCATAACCTCTGGAATGTCCTCCTGACTCACTTTGAAATCTCTTGCCATATAAGCTCATTTGTATTTACCTGTTCACCCTTTTGATCAAGGTCTTTTTCCAGATGCATTGCTAGAATGTGCTTGGTAATAATCCCTCAGTGCCAGGGAGGATCATCCTCCCTTCCCAGGGGAAATGTTGTGCTTTTATATGCTGAATTTGGCTTAGAGAAAGGCCACATTTGAGCAACAAGGAGGCTTTCAGCAGGTAACTCTTAGGCAGTATATAATACTAGGCTAAGTTTCAAATTCAAAAGAAAAGGTTTGTAAGTGCAATCACCAATATCAAGGGCCTGGCATAGTGGTCTGACTTCGTTCACTAGACATTGCCCTTACACTTGAACGATTCTTGCTGTCCTATTAGAAAATGTAGCAGAATTCCACAGGATGGGAATTCAATATCCTTTCTGTTATTGTATGCATCTCTACTCACGAACACAATGTCCCATGAATGCTTGAACATATTCATATATCTTAGAGACATGCCCCATGTAAACCCCTTCCCATGAATCCCACATCACTGACACCCTGCACAAGTGACCCTCCCCTGCCAGTGCTGTGACACTTCTTTGATCGAAAAACCTATCCAAAAATGAAGCCAACAAAATATCTGAATAAAATTAATAAGAAAATGAAATAGATTCTTAAAATAACCAATTAAATTTAAAAAATTTAAAACAATTTGAAATAATAAAAAATGTAGACTTTGTGTCTTTCATCACCATAAGATCTGTTGTCTTGTATGTACAATGACCTTTTCTTCCATACTTTCCACCAGTGTCTTAGTTTTTTTTATTTTATTTTCAATGAAGCTTTAGGATACAGATAAGTCACAGGAGAACAAAAGTGATTCCCATATACCCAGTGCCCTCCCCCTTTTCCCCTCTCCTTTTTTAATAACATTTTACATGTGGATGGTACAATTGCTACAGCTGATGTACAAACATTGAAGCAGTACTACCAACCATTGTCAATGGCCGACATCAAGGTTTTATATACATTCTATCACTTTATCTATGTCATTTGATTGGGGAGTGAAAGCCATTAACATTCAATGTTATTAATATAAAGGCATTGCTTACTGCATCTATTTTGTCCTTTGGCATTCTCCTGTTGTATTCTAATATTGTCTGTCTTTTTACCCTTTAGTTTATCCTTCCTAATAATCTTCATTTCTTTTCCAAGTCTCTCACCCTTCACTTTTGCTCTCTGACTGCAGCACTCCCTTTAGTGCCCTTAGTAATTCTGGTCTTTGGGTGACATAATCTATGAGCTTTTGCTTGTCCGCGAAGGCTTTCAACTTGCCCTCATTTTTTTGAACAAATCAATTCTATTGATACATATTAATAAGGCATACAATTCATCCAAAGTGTACAATCAATTGTATTTGGTATAGTCATGTAGTTGTTTGTTCATCACTTCATCATTATTAGAGTATTTTCTTTATTTAAATAATAATAATAATAAACAAAATACAGACAAATAAGAAAATTCCTCACCCCCACTCTATGTCTCACCTGTTTTACATAGCTGCTATTTCTGGCTATTCTTGCACAAGATTTTAATTTTTTATTAAACAGTTTTATTGAGATATATTCATATATCTTATGCTTTGCCTAAAGTGTACAATCATTGGCCTTTAGCATAATCACAGTATTGTACCTTCACCTTCTCAAAAGGTTCAGAACAATTTCATTACTCCAAAAAGAAAGACTCCACACCTTTTTGCATTCATTGCTCAGCCATACACAACCACCAATCTAATTTCATCTCTATAAATTGATCTATAGTTACACTGTATACAAATGGAATCATACAAAATGCAGCACTCTGTGTCTGGTCTCCTCCACTCTGTATGTTTCCTTCTTGTCTGATATTAAAATTTGTAGTATTTACCTACATTTGTTCATCTTCAAAGAAAAATGGTTTTATATATGCAATTTTACCCATATTTGTATTTTACATAATATATTTATATTTCACAAAATATATTTAGTACATAATAGTACATTCATACAGTATTTGTCCTTTTGTGTCTGGCTTGCTTCACTCAACATAATGTCCTCCACATTCATCCATGTTGTCATACATTTTATGACTTCATTTCTTCTCACCACTGCATAATATTCCATCATGCGTATATACCACATTTGTTTATCCATTCATCAGTTGATGGATACCTAAGTTGTTTCCAAGTTTTGGCTATCATGAATAACACTGCCATGAACATGGGTATTCAGATGTCTATTTGTGTAGCTGCTCTCAGTTCTTCTGGGTATATACCTAGCAATTTTATTGCCAGGTTCCAAGGTAAGTCTATATTCAAATTACTTAGGAACAGACAAACAGTCCTCCACAGTACCTGTACCATTCTACATTCCCACCAACAGTGAATAAACATTCCTCTCTCCACATCCTCTCAAACAATTACAGTTTTACAAATTTTAATAGTGGCCTGTTTAATAGGTGTGAAATTATATCTCATTGCAGTTTTGATTTGCATGTCTCTAATTGCTAGTGATGTTGACCATTTTTTTATGTGTTTCTTTGCCATTTCTATTTCATCCTTGGACAGTTGTCATTTCAAGTCTTTGCCCATTTTTAATTGGAGAGTTTGACTTTTTATTGTTGAGTTGTATGGTCTCCTTATATATCATGAATATTATACACTTATCAGATATGTGATTGGCCAATATTTTCTCCCATTGAGTCTGCTGCCTTTTCACCCCTTTGACAATGTCCTTTGAGGTACAAAAGTATTGAATTTTGAGGAGGTCCTATTTATCTATTTTGTTGTTGTTGTTGCTTGTGCTTTCAGTGTAAGGTTTAAGAAAACTACAACCTACCACAAGATCTGGAAAATGTTTTCCTACATTTTCTTCTAGGAGTTTTATGGTTGTTTTTATATGTAGGTCCTTGATCCATTTTGTCTTAATTTTTGTATAAGGTGTGAAACTCACCCTCATTTCTGAAAGACAATTTTGCCAGATACAGAATTCTTGTCTGGCAGTTTTTCTCTTTTAGTATGTGTAGAAGTTTGATATGGTTTGTGAATTCCAAAAATAGATATTGGATTATGTTTGTAAACTGGTGTGTGCCTGGGCATGATTAAATTCTGATTAGGACTTTGATTGAGCCATGTCAGGAAGGCATTGAGTCCCTGCCCTTTGGTAGGTGGGGACTCACAGAAAAAAAAAATGGCAAAGGACAGAGTTGGGAGTCTTGAGCTGAAGCCTAGGAAGTGAACACACAGAATAAGAACACAGAGAAATAGAGATGGTTTGTTAGACATGGCAGAAGCCCAGGGGAGAGAGACAGAGCCAGTCCCCTGACAGTTTACATCTGGCCTTGTAAAGACAGCAGGGCAGCTGACCACAGAGAGAAACAAGCCCCAGGAAGAGAGGAACACAGGAAGCCTGAACTCTTGGCAGAAGTCAGCAACCCTCTTGCTCTAACAGGTGGCAACAGATTTTAGGAAGGGAACTAACATGCTTTATGACCTGTGAACTGTAAGCCTCTACATCAAATAAATACCCTTTATAAAAGCCAACAAATTTCTGGGATTTTGCATCCACACCCCTTTGGCTAATACAGTACCTTAAAAACATCATACCGCTTTCTTCTCACCTCCGTAGTCTCTGACGAGAGGTAGCCACTTAATCTTACTGAGGTTTCCCTTGTATATGATGCTTTGCTTTTCTCTTGCTGCTTTCAGTATCCTCACTTCATCTTTGATATTATTCATTCTGAACAGTAGGTGTCTCTGGGTAGGTCGATTCAGATTTATTATGTTTGGTGTGCATTGTACTTCCTGGATGTTGGTATTTATGTCTTTCATAAGGGTTGGGAAGTTTTTGGTCATTATTTCCTCAAATATTCTTTCTGCTCCTTTTCCATTCTATTCTCCTTCTGGAACACCAATAATGTGTATGTTCATGCATTTTTCATTGTCATGCAATTCCCTGAGACAAGTTCCATTTTTTCCATTCTCTTCTCAAATGGTTATCCTGTCTTTTCTAGTTCAGATATTCTGTCTTCAAAATCACTAACTGTGTCTTTGAACATTTCAAATGTGCTTTTATGTGCTGCTAATGTGTTTTTTAATCTCTTTTTAAGATCATTTTTAAAATCTTTTTTAACCTTTGAGATGGCTCCTTCATCTGTTTGCTTACTGTTTTTGCTTGTTATTTGTGCTCATTGTCTGCTTAGTGTTTTTGCTTGTTGTCTGCTCATTGTTTTGCTCATTGTTTGCTCATTGTTTTTGCTTGATGTTTGTTTGTCTCCCTTACAAGCCACCAGGAATTGAACCCAGGACCTCCCAAGTGGGAGGTGGGTGATCAACTGCTTGAGCCACATCCATGTGGCTCAAAAATACATCTAATGTATTTTTTTATAGATATATATTCATATATGTGCATTTGCTAACATAAATGTTATTTTTTATATATATTTTAAAAGATGCTTAGATTACATAAATGTTACACAAAAATTACAGGGATTCCCATGTTCCCCACCTCCCACAACTTCCATAATATCCCACATAAACATCTTTCATTAGTGTGGCTCATCACCTGCAATGGATATACACATCCTGGGGCTTTGACACTAAGCATGGACCATAGTTCACATTATAGAGCACACTCTCTCCCACACAGTTCTGCATGGTATATGCTGATGTAAAATGGCCTGTATCTGTCATTGTAATATCACTCAGGATAATTCCCAAGTCCTGAAAAAGCCCCTGTATTACAACTGCTTTTCCTTTCCCTGCCCCAAAAGCATCTAGTGGCCACTGGCTCCACCTCACAGTTATAATTTCTTCCATTGCTTGAATCACAATATGTCTACAACAGAATACCATTAAGTCCCCTCTAGTCCATAGCTCTTCCCCCAATTCTGAGGAGTCTGGGATGGTGATGTCCACTCTACCCCCAAGTGAGAGTTGGCTTATATACCATGGATACGGTGGATGGGATTATTCTGCCTGCAGCTGCAGGCTCTCTCTATTCCCTGGGATGGCAGTTGTCCATCATCATCTCCTCACCAGGTGACTTGGGTGAGTCCATTGAGCTGTAGAGAAGGAGTTGCTGTTCCGCCAAGATTCCAGGCACAGCTGGCACATGGGCAGGCCAGAGGCTCCAGTCTCTAGAAGTATACCTACAAACTCCAGCCTGACATATAGGTTTGGATAGAAGAAACTGATGGACCATGTGCAGTAAGGACTTATTTGAGTCCAAATCTGTCACTCTCAGGAGCACAGATTCCAAAGTAAAGCCCACTGAAAAGGCATCAATCTCAGGAGCTATCCCCCCTTATATAGGACCGGGGTGTCTACACAGCCCTCAGGAGCCCCTCGGTGTAGGCTGATATCCACTTTGTTGTTCTATGAGATACTGCTGAGTTGTGCGTAAGCGTTACCTCTGGGATGACCTCCCAACTCTATTTGAAGTCCCTTAGCCACATAAACTCATTTGTCTTTACCTTTTCCCCCTTTTATTCAAGGTCTTTTTCCAGTTGTGTTGCTAGTTGGCACTTGGTATTAATCCCTCGTTACCAGGGAGACTCATCCCCAGGAGTCATGTCCTATGCTGGAGGGAAGGTAATGCATTCATATGCTGAGTTTGGCTTAGAGAAAGGCCACATTTGAGCAACAAGGAGGCTCTCAGGTGGCAACCCTTAGGCACCCCATAACAGCAGGATAAGTTTCAATTACAAGAGCAAAGACTCATAAGACTGCTCATCAATAACAAAAACCCATCAGTGGAACATCCTCTTTTGCCAGACACGGCCCCTGCACTCAGGGGACTGTTGCTGCTCCCTTGGATAACGTGGTAGAGCTTTCCAGGCTGGGAATTCAGTATTCCCTTATTTGTTGAGTGATTATCTACCCACCGTGACCATGCCCCATCCCTTGATCATTTGGCCAATTTTATATATCTTTCATGTATATTCAGATGAACTTTCTCCCATGAATCCCCCATCCCATACACCCCCACCAATGATCCTATGCAGTTCCCATTGTAACCCTTCTGTGATCTAAACCTTCCTTGAAGATGAAGCCCATATATAACCAAATACAACTAGCAGGAAAATGAAATAATAATGATAAGCTTAAATGTAAGAGACACATATGTATTTATATATCATTTTACAAATATTGGTATGTATTGTGAAAAATTTTGATTTTTACCCACAATAAAAAAAAACAAAAAAAATCACTGCATAGTTTCATGGAAATTTCTCTAGAATGGGGAGGTTTTCCTCTCTGTTATGGCAAGTTATTTTCTGAGTACATTTCATGACCTTCTTTCAACTGTAAGTCCAATGTTTGCTTGATTTTGTTTATGGAAGTCTCTTTTATAATTTTAATTTCATTTCCTACATACTAATGTAATTGAATTACTAATGTAATTGAATCCTACAACATATTAAAAGAATTATTGACCATGAAAAAAAAAAACAACATGGAAAGTCAGAAACAAAAACTAAAAATAAAATATAATTAATGGATTGGGACATTCAAAATATGGGATAAAAAATTTTTTAAATTATTTTTTTCCTTTTATCACTGCATTAACTGGTGTCCAGTCTGTACCATGACACCTTCCCCCTCTCATTCCCCAGTGTCTCCCAAATTTTCATTTAATTTTCAAAGAAGTTTTAGGTCACAGCAAAGTCACACACAGAATACTAGAGACTCTCATATACCCAATCTCCTTCCCCTTTCCTCACTCCATATTAAAAGCTTTTATGTGTGTGTGTGGATGGTAGCATTGTTATAACTGTTATACAGATAGTGAAACATAGCTACTAAACATTGTCAATGGTTTACAGTATAGTTTACAGTTTAAACAGTACAGTTTAATAATTTTTGTATTTTTAATCTCATCCATTTTGTGTTTCATTCCCATAAGGTCTGTTACTTTTCTTTGCAGGGTTTCAAATTGTTCTTTATATTCACTCAGTGTTTTCTTAATATTCTTTATCTCTTTAGGCATATTTTCTTTCAATTCTTTAAATTGATATGGAGACTTGTGTGATTATCATTGATTAATTGTTTTAAATCCAGCATCTCTTCAAGATATTTGGTTTGTTCCTTTGCTGGACCATCTCTTATTGTTTCTCAGCATGGCTTATAAATTTTTGCTGATATCTAGGCAGCTGAATGTGTTGGTGAATTTCAGCTGCCTATAACCAATTTCTCTCTCTTACCTGTTGTTTTTTCCACAGGTCATCTTTTATATTTGTTTAAAAATATTCAAAGTCTTTAAACTTGCTCAGGTTAAATTATCAAAATCATAGCAGGGACTCACTAATGGGTGACAGATTTTCTCCCTGGGTTTAAAGTACTGAGAATACCAACTGCAGATTTTTTCCTTGCAATTTTGAGTGGCCAGTAGATGATACTCTTCAGGACACCTTTACACAAAGGTGTGTTTCTCTCCATTTTCTTGTGTTTTGTTCATGCCAGAACCAAGATTCCAAGAGTGCTCTGCTGGTGAATTCACTGAAGAAAAACCCCTTGGCTCTCCTTCCCTTTTCCCTGGTAACAGGTGACAGGGAAGAAGATGTCTGTTCCCCTCTCAGTCACTTGCAGCAAGCCAGGGGTTTTACACCAGCTAAATATCTGGAAGTGAGGCAGTGTAGTCCTTCCTTGCTGCCGCAGGGGTTTGGTAACTTACATTTGTTGTTTTACATTCTTTGTCTCTCTGTCCCTCACCATCCTGGGAGTTATGAAGCAGTATCCTTGTATGCTGACCCCCATAGCAGGTCCCTTGTCCAGATTTTGGCTGTTTCTCTGTTGTTTATATTCATTCATTCATTTTTTGATCACCAGAGACTTTATTCAGTTTTTCAGAATGAGGACAAGGACGATGATAATAAATAACCACAGTGGCTACCAGTAACATTCTTGATGCTGAGTGATGGCAAGGTTGATGACACCACCACCACCACCACCACTACACACACAGTGGGGATGCCACATGCATGGGCACAAACAATGGCTCAACAGCAGGGATGGTGGGGGACCAGCTATCCGAGGCCAACAGAGGCTCTATGTTGCTGCTGTTTCATTCCACCTGGGTGGAATTCTGACTTAGAGGCATTCAGTCATAATTCTACAATAAACTGGTCCCATTAGCTCCTCAGCCAAGCACATACACAACATGTCTGAACCTGTGGTTCCTGTCATACTGAGCAGGATTACCATGGCAACAATACATCACCAATAGGGAAAAACTAAACTGTGTCATGATGGTCTAAACTCAGCTCATGTTCCCTATTACTGGGTGAACAATCCAACACTTGGTGAATTCTGCTTCATCATGATAGGAAGAACTGACATCAAAGAATCAAAAAGCAACATTGTTATGAATGCTTGGCTGCCACGCCACAAGCCCATTATTCCTGTGGTAACTTTTCTGACACCTCCTGCTTAAAACTCAAAAGGTCAGAAGCATCATGAGGCCCTGCTTTCACAGTGTGTATTCATACTGAAAATTAAGATAAAGTGAGTTTTTGCCCTTCTGCTGCATGGGAAGCTTCTGTCCTCCCTGAGCTCACCTTAGGACACCTGTGTTACCATTTATTAAAAGATACTTATATTACAAAAATGTTACATAAAAATTATAGGGGATTCCCATATGGCTCACTCCCCACACCTCTCACATTTTCCCACATTAACAATATCATTCATTAGTGTGGTATATTAATTGTGGTAAACATATTTTGGAGCATTGACACTAAACATGGATTATAGTTTACTTTTATATTAGTCAGACAAAGGGGTGCTGATGCAAAATACCAGAAATTGGTTGGTTTTTATAAAGGGTATTTATTTCGGGTAGAAGCTTACAGTTACCAGGCCATAAAGCTTAAGTGTCTTCTCTCACCAAAGTCTGTTGCTACATGTTGGAGCAAGGCAGCTGCCGACGTTTGCCAGTGTTCAGGCTTCTTGGGTTCCTCTCTTCCCCAGGGCTGCGTTTCTCTCTGGGCTTAGCTTCTGTGTTTCCTCCACAAGGTCAGCTATAGACTATGAGGCTCTCTAGGCTCTGCGTCTCTCCACAAGGCCAGCTGTGAACTGTCAGCTGAATGGGTTATCTATGTCTGGGGCCTTCTCTCCTTCCTCACGACCAAAATCCTCCATCTGCTCATCTCCCTGGGCTTCAGCATCAAAACTCCAACATCAGAATTGCTACAACTCTGTCCTTTGCCATGCCTTTTATATTTGATTCCCCACCCACCAAGGGGTGGGGCTCAATGCCTTACTGACGTGACCCAGTCAATGTCCTAATCATAAATTAATCATTCCCAGATTAGCAGACCAGTTTACAAGCATAATCCAATATCTATTTTTGGAATTCATAAATATATCAAACTGCCAAACTGCTATAACATTATAATTTACACACCCTTCCACACAGCTCTGTAGGTTATGGCAAGATATATAATAACCTGTATCTGTGGTTGCTATGTCATTCAAGGTGATTACTCAAGTCCCAAAAATGCCACCATATTACACCTGTTTTTCCCTTTCCCTGTTCTCAGAACCCCAGTGGCCACAGCCAAATATAATTTCTTCTATTGGTAGAATCACAATAAGTCTATAGTAAAATACCAAGAAGTCTACTTTAGACCATAATTTATTGCCCAATCCTGAGGATTCAGGGATGGTGATGCCCTCTCCACATCTAATTGAGAGGGTGCTTTGATCCCATGTGGCTGATGGATGGGAATGTCTTACTTGAAGTTGTAAGCTGTCTCAGTTCCTTGGTGTGGTGGTTGTCCATCATCTCCTTCTTGTTCATTGTCCTGGGTGAGTGAAATGAGCTGGAGAGTAGGTGTTGAAACTCACTTGAGATTCAGGACCCAGCTGGCACATGGACAGCCAAAAGATTTAAGTCTCTTGGATGTACAATTCCCAACTCTAGTACTAATTATAGGTTTGGGTGGAGATTCACACAGTAACTGAAAGAATACCAAATTCCCATCCTGGGGAGTGCTGCCACATTCTCTAATGGAATAGTAAGAATCCCCCAAGTACAGGGACAATGACTAGTGAAGGAGGTTGATCCATTGATGGGTCCTTGATATTGATAACTGTGCTTATGAAGCTTTATTCTTTAAATTGAACCTTAGTCTAGTACTATAGGGTATCTGAGAGTTACCACCTGAGAGCCTCCTTGTTGCTCAAATGTGGCCTCTCTCTAAGCTGAATTCAGCATATAAATACATTACCTTCCCCCCAGCATGGGACATGAATCCTGTGGATGAGCCTCCCTGGCACTGAAGTACTACTACCAAGCATCAACAAGCAATGCAACTGGAAAAAGACATTGACCAAAAGGGGGAAAAGGTAAAGACAAATGAGTTTATATGACTAAGGGACTTCAAAGTGCATCAAGAGGTCATTCCAGAGGTTACACTTATGCACATCTCAGCAGGATCCCATTGACAGCCAATGTAGATACTAACCCAAATAGCAGGGCTTCTAGGGGCTCTGGAGATATCCATATACTATAGTAAGGGCTGACAGCTCAGGAGTTTGGTGCCTTGCCAGTGGGCCATACTTTGGAATTTATGTTCCCCAGTGTGACAGAGCTGGACTCAGTTGTGGTTTCCCTACACATGGCCTTGTGTTATTTTTATGAGAGTTGAGCCCACCCTGTCTAATCTGCCGCCACCTTCCCACAATCCTCATCATTCAACTTTATGATCACACTTACAAATTTGACATGTTTCTAAATAAGAATTATGAGAAGTGTCAATAAAAACACACACATATATATGTGTGGTCTACATGAATTTCAAGACCAATGTGTCTCTTAAACAATAATAAATTTTTGCAAGTTTTGCCTATGAGTGTATAAATTTACTAAGTCAAAGTTTTGTTATTGGCAGATAAAATAGAGAATTTGTTCATATGGAGAGGAATTGTATATTAACATCCCCTCATTTTGTTACAAATATAATGAAATCTCAGAATTTGTCCTTATATTAGGAAAATAAAAGTGATATTTTTGGTAATAATATATTGCTGAGGAAAAGTTTCTACAACCTTCTTTACTAACCCAATATATCAATAGCTAATATTCTTTAGAATCAGAAAAATCCATATGTATTGCAATCTCCACCTGCTTTTTGAGATTTCTTGGTGTATATATAAGCAACTGAGTACATGAATTGCACACATTGAAGTCAGCTCTTTTCATTTTCACAAAGAGCCAAACATGTATGAGGACCCAGAGCAAGGAGTGTGGGGTAGGATTAGCCTTAATTTGGAAATTAACCAGGAATTAATTTTTGTATTTCCTGTTACTTACATTTTTGCATATGGTCAAACATAGATGAACCACATATGAAGCTTGTCTCTGTAGCAAATATTTCCTTCAGGTCTCCATTATATAGAGAAAATGAAAATGAGTTCACCAAGCAAAATTACCATTCTAAGATGTTAGATCTCAAGATAATTCAAAACATAATTTATTTAGTACATTAATATCAAGGAAATATT
>JAQZBX010059371.1:0-17533 GCA_029593785.1 Cabassous unicinctus | reverse complement strand
CTAATGCAAAATGTTAATACAGGCATATCTCAGAGATGTTGCTTCTGTTCCAGACCACCACCATGAAGTGAATATCCAAAACAAAGTGAGTCACATGAATTTTTTGGTTTCTCACCACATATTAAAGTTATTTTATACTATACTATAGTTTATTAGGTGGGCAATAGCACTGTATCTAGAAAGCAATGTACATACCTTAATTTAAAAATATGTTATTATTAAAAAATGCTAACCATCATCTGAACCTTCAGTGAGCCATAATCTTTTTGCTGGTGGAGGGTCTTGCCTTGATGTTGATGGCTGCTGACTGATCAGTCTGGTGATTGCTGAAGGTTGAGGTGGCTGTGGCAATTTCCTAAAATAAGACAATAATGAAGTTTGCTGCATCAATTGACTCTTCATTTCATAAAAGATTTCTCTGTAGCAAGTGATGCTGTTTGAAAGCATTTTACCCACAATAAAACTTTCACAATGGGAGTCAGTTGTCTCAAACCCTGCCACTGCTTTATCAACTAAGTTGATATAATGTTCTAAATCCTTTGTTGTCATTTCAACAATGTTTTACCAGTAGTTTGCTTCTCAACAAACTACTTACTCTGCTCATCTATAAGAAGCAACTCCTCATCCATTCAAGTTTTACCATGGGATTGAAGCAATTCAATCACATCTTCAGGCTCCACTTCTAAGTCTAGTTCTCTTGCTATTTCCACCACATTTTTCCACTGAAGTCTTGAACCCCTCAAAGTTATCCACGAAGGTTGGAATCAACTTCTTCCAAATTCCTGTTAATGTTGATATTTTGACCTCTTCACATGAATCACGAATGTTCTTAAATAGTGAATCCATTTCCAGAAGGTTTTAAATTTACTTTGCTCAGATCTTTCAGAGAAATAATTATCTATAGCAACCATAGTCTTATGAAATGTATTTTTAAAATAATAAGACTTGAAACGCTGAAGAGTGAATGTTGTGTTAGTAGGCATGAAAACAATATTAATCTCATTGTACATCTCCATCAGAACTCTTGGGTGACCAGGTGCATTGTCAATAAGCACAAATATTTTGAAAGGAATCTTTTTTTTCTGAGCAGTAGTTCACAACAGTGGGCTTCAAAAATTCAGTAAACGATGTTGTAAACAGATATGCTGTCATCCAGGCTTGTTGTTCCATTTATAGAGAACAGGCAGAGTAGATTTAACATTATTCTTAAGGGCCCTAGGATTTTCAGGATGGTAAATGAACATTGGCTTCCACCTAAAGTCACTAGCTGCATTAGCCCTTAACAAGAGGGTCAGCCTGTCCTTTGAAGCTCTGAAGTCAGGCATTGCCTTCTCCTCTCTAGCTATGAAAGTCCTAGATGGCATCTTCTTCCAATATAAAGCTGAATCATCTACACTGAAAATCTGTTGTTTAATGTAGGAACCTTCATCAAATTATCTTAGCTGATGACTTGTTGCAGCTTTTACATCAGCATTTGCTGATTCACCTTGCACTTTTATGTTACGGAGACAACTTCTTTCCTTAAACCTCATGAACCAACCTCTGTTAGCTTCAAAGTTTTCTTCTGCAGCTTCCTCATCTCTCTCAGCCTTCATAGAATTGAAGAGAGTTAGGATCTTGCTTTACATTAGGCTTTGGCTTAAAGGAATGTTGTGGCTGGTTTGATCTTCTATCCAGACCATTAAAATTTTCTTTTTATCAGCAATAAGCCTGTTTCACTTTCTTATCATTCATGTATTCATTGGAGTAGCACTTTTAATTTCCTTCAAGAACTATTCTTTTGCTTTCACGTCTTGGCTGTTTGGTGCAAGAGGCCTAACTTTTGGCTTTTGACATGCTTTCCTACATTTCTAGCTTTTGATTTAAAGTGAGAGCCATGGGACTCTTAATTTCACTTGAACACCTAGACGCCATTGTATGGTTACTAATTTGGCCTAATTTCAATATTGTTGTATCTCAGGGAATGGGGAGGTCCAAGAAGAAAGAGAGAGACAGGGGACGGCTGGTGGTTTGTAGCATTCCAAAACAATTGCAATACTAACATCAAAGATCACAGATCACTATAAAAGATATAATAATGAAAATTTTTAAAATATTGCAAAAATGATCAAAATGTGACACAGATATACAAAATGAACACATATTGGAAAAATGGTACCAACCCGTGTTCGACACAGGGTTGCCACAAAGCTTCAATTTGTAAAAACTGCATTATCTGTGCAGCACCATAAAGTGAAGCACAATAAAACAAGGTATGCCCGTAATAGGGACAACTGTGTGTTTGGGGGTGATATACGGGAACTCTGTACTTTCTGCATGATTTTTCTTTGAACTTACAACTGCTCTAATTTTAAAAGAAAAGAGATGCTAGCAGTCAGAGACATAAAAGAAGTTATACCTTCATTTAGATAACATTTGCATAGTCATTGTGGAAACATAGCTTCCCCTAGGTACTACACTAGATACTTAAGGCATGAATGGCACGTGTGGATTTATCCAATCTCTTGCAAAGACATTTGTCCTTCCTTTTGGGTTGGTGTGACTTGAATTTGTGCTGCACCTAGCTGGATGAGTGGGAATTCATTTGAAGTGGCAAATTATGGGAGAAAGTGTCAGCAAAAACAGAGGTGTAGGAAAGTGTGAGAAATGTTCAGAAAACAGTAAGTAGTTGAGTTTGCCTGGATCACAGGGTATTAAAAAAGAGTGGTGAGTTATAAACCCAGAGAGGTATATTGGATTCAGTGAGCAGAAAAGCCTTGAATACTGGGAAATGCATTTGGCCTTATTTCTTGAAGAAAATGGCTACTACCAGAGGATTTTGCATAGGGGCATAATTGGATATCTTAAGAAAAATATTTTGGCAGCAGCATATAGGATGGTTTCAAGTGAGCTTCCTGAAGGATAAGTGTTTTAAATGGTCCATTAAGAGGAAATGAGGGCTTGATCTAAGTAGGTAGAAGAGAAAATAGGAAGAAGACTATAGATAGGGGGAAAACATGAGAGATAAACTATTTAAGGGCTGAAGAAGCCAAGAGATTGGCAAGAAATATAGAGGAAAGATTTATAGGCTACTTCAAGATTGTCAGGAGTACATTTTTAGAGAATGATGATGCCATTATAATAAACAGGGAAGCCACCAGCAAAGGCTACCTTAAGAAAGATGGTGGGTTTGTGTTGAGACTGAATTGCTAGAATAGCATCTGAGCAGAAACAAACTTTGGTCATTTGAAGAGCCACCCGCCTAGAGAAGATAGTTGAAAATATAAGCATGGATAGAAGTAGAGGAGGGATGACAGAGCCTTGAGGGTTGATTTACTTTGAGGATGCTGGGGATTAGAAAACTAGTGACAGACTGTGATGGTTAGGTTAATGTGTCAACTCAGCCAGGTAATGGTGCCCAGTTATATGGTCAAGTAAGCACTGGGCTAATTGTAATACAAGGGCATTTCATGGACTTTAATTATCAGTGAGTTGATTGCATAGATGGCCGATTACATCTACAATCAACTAAGGAAACTGCCATCAGCAATGAGTGATGTCTTCATCCAATCAGTTGAAGGCCTTAAAAGGGGAAGTGATTTCAGAATTCAGAGAAAGAATTTCCATCCCTACTTCAGACAGCCAGCGTCTTCTGGGAACTCATCAAGGACCTTCATCGGAGCCCCTGGTTTGCAGCCTGCCCTGTGGAATTTGGACTTGTGTATCCCCATGGTCGCACAAGGAGGAGTCTCCACCTCCTCCTTGCCCTGAAGAATCCATCACCCAACCTCCACCCTGCCCTGAGGAGTCTGCCATCCAATCCCCACCTGAAGAGATTAATCCTCTCTCAACTGATGAAACTGCCCTGAGGTCAGGAGCCTGCAAGACATTTCTAATTCTTCTCCTTAACCACCCCCACCACCTCTCTTCTCTTCCAGATATTTAACTGTCTAAAATCACAAACAGCCCCCCAAAGGTGAAGTAAAAAGCGTGACCCATGAAGAAGTATACCATACTCTATAAGAACTGCATGAGTTTTCCAATTTATATAGGGAGAAATCAGGGGAATATGTGTGGGAATGGATATTAAGGGTATGGGATAATGGTGGAAGGAATATAAAGTTGAATCAGGCTGCATTTATTGATATGGGCCCACTAAGCAGAGCTTCTGGATTCAATGCTATAGCTTCAGGGGTTAGAAAGGGCTCTAACAGTTTGTTTGGGTGGCTGGCTGAAACATGGACTAAAAGATGGCCTAGGATGTCTGAGGTGGAGATGCCCAATTTACCCTGGTTTATTGTAGATGAGGGAATAAAAAGGCTTAGAGAGATTGGAATGTTAGAATGGCTTTACCAGTTAAGACCTGCTCACCTACCCCAGGAATGTCCAGAGGACACACTTTTAACCAAGACTGTGAGGAATAAATTTGTGAGACTAACTACATCTTCCCTGAAGAGCCCTTTGAGTGCTCTTCTTTGTAGGCCAGATAGTACTGTGGGAACTGCTGTCATGGAACTATAGTATCTTTAAACAGTATGGGAATGATTGGATCCCAGGCTGGCAGAAGCCAAGTAGCAGCACTTAATCACCTAAGACAAGGTGGGTGTGGCTACCACAATGAAAGGCAGACTCAAAGCAGCAATCAAAAGAGTCTGAGTCACATAGAGCTATGGTGTTGGCTAATAGATCATGGGGTACCTAGAAGTGAAATAGATGGTCAGTCTACTAAATTCCTACTTAATCTGTATAAGCAGAAAAGTTCTAGGTCAAGTGAACAAAACCCTAACTTGAATTTCAGAAACAGAGAGTCCTGACCCCTTAATCGTTTCTCAGACTTGAGACAATTTACAGAACTAGAGCCCCCTGAATGAGGGGAAGGCCAGGTCCCCTTGGGAAAAGATCCTGTTACACTGCCAAAAATTTATACTGTTAATCTTCCTCCCAGTTTTCCCCAAAGAGACCTACAGCCTTTTACCAGGGTAGCTGTGGATTGAGGAAAAGGAAATGATGAGAAATTTCAGGGATTATTAGACATTGGCTCAGAAGTGACATTAATTACTGGAGATCCAAAATGTCACTGTGGTCCACCAGTCAGAGTAGGGGCTTATGGAGGTCAGGTGATTGATGGAGTTTTTTTGTTTTGTTTTGTTTTGTTTTTCTTTTTAATGTAGACACCAAATAGCTTTACGTTAGGACTATGACTATGGTTCTCATTTTACCCTTTATTGGGAATATAGGGCAACATTACAGTTTAGGATCATTAAATGACAAACTTGGTGAGTACTGACAACAAATGCCTGATTTCTGGGAGTAAGTGGTTTTCCAGTTCAGGGGATAGGAGAGTGAACATATGCAGGATCTTCTTTCAAGGAGACAGGAAGCATATTACTCAGTGTGCCACCAAAGGATCATGGCTCCATTAGGCTGGAAGGAGTGCCAGCCCTGGTAAACCATCAGCGATCTTCATCACAGCAAATCCAAATTTTCAAACTAATTACAGGCCAGAAGAGAGAATAAGTCCAGACTGACTTATAAATTGATTTGGATGACTACTGAAGTGTCTTCCACTCACGACTCTGCAGTCTCTTCAGAGTGACTGTTGGAGCAAGGAGCCTTTCATGTGCTCCCAGTTATAATACAGTGCGTACAGGCTGGTAAGTGTTAGTCCTGCTAGGCCATCTCGTGCTATCCCCCGAAGACCACAGGGAACGCCGGCCAAATCTGCGTGCAAGTAACCTGCTCCACCGGCTCCGAAAAAGCCTGCCAAGCCCCCTGTGGTTTTGTTTCCACTTCCCCCGCCGCCCTCCATGGTGTGCCTGCCTGCTTCTCGCCGCTGCCTCACGCCGGGGTCGTTTGCTCGGCTGTTGCGCCTCAGTGACCGCGGGGAAACCTGCGTTACCGCCGCCTGGTACACATGCTGACCTTCCGGGCGGCAGCCTGATTGATGGAGTTTTAGCTCAGGTCCATCTCACAGTGGGTCCAGTGGGTCCCCAGACCCATTTTGTGTTTACTTCCCTAGTTCCAGAATGCATAACTGGAATAGACATACCCAGTAACTGGCAGAATCCCCCACTGGATCCCTGACTTGCGGAGTAGGGGCTATTATAGTAGGAAAGACCAAGTGGAAGCCACTAGAAGTGCCCCTTACCTACGAAAATAGTAAATCAAAAGCAATAATAGATTCCTGGAGGGATTGCAGAGATCAGTGCCACCATCAAGGATTTGAAGGATGCAGGGATGGTGATTCCCACCACATCCCCATTCAACTCTTATTTCGCCTGTGCAGAAAACAGATGAATCTTGGAGGATGACAATAGATTATTGTAAAATTAACCAGGTGGTGACACCAATTACAGCTGCTGGTCCAGATGTGGTTTCATTGCTTGAGCAAATCAACACATGCCCTGGTACCTGGTATGCAGCTATTGATCCAGCAAATGCTTTTTTCTCAATTGCCATTAGTAAGGACCACCAGAAACAGTTTGATTTCAGCTGGCAAGGCCAGCAGTATACCTTCACTGTCTTGCCTCAGGGGTCTATCAACTCTCCAGCCCTTTGTTATAATATTGTCCACAGGGACCTTGATCACCTCTCCCTCCCACAAGACATCGCACTGGTCCATTATATTGATGATATCATACTGACTGGACCTAGTGAGCAGGAAGTAGCAATTACTCTAGACTTATTGGTTAGGCATTTGCATGATAGAGCATGGGAAATAAATCCAACAAAAATACAGGGGCCTTCCACCTCGGTGAAATTTTTAGGTGTCCAGTGGTGTGGGGCATGTCGAGATATCCCTTCTAAAGTGAAAGATAAGCTATTGCATCTGGTCCCTCCTATGACCAAAAAAAAAAAAAAAAAAATGGCACAAATGCTCAGTTGGTCTCTTTGGATTTTGGAGACAACACATTCTTCATTAGGGTTTGTTACTCTGGCACATTTAGCACTTGACCAGAAAAGCTGCCAGTTTTGAGTGGGGACCAGAATAAGAGGAGGCTCTGTGATAGATCCAGGCTGCTGTGCAAGCTACATTGTCACTTGGGCTATATGATCCAGCAGATCCAGTGGCCTGGAAGTGTCAGTGGCAAATAGAGATGCTGTCTGGAACCTTTGGCAGGCCCCTATAGAGGAATCACAACACAGACCCTTAGGATTTTGGAGCAAAGCCCTGCCATCCTCTGCAGATAACTACTCTCCTTTTGAGAAACAGCTTTTGGCCTGCTAATGGGGCTTAGTAGAAGACTGAACACTTAACCATGGGCCATCAAGTTACCATGAGACCTGAGTTGCCTGTCATGAGCTGGGTATTGTCTCATCCACCAAATCATAAAGTTGGGTGTGCACAGCAGCACTCCATAATAAAATGGAAGTGGTATATACAAGATAGGGCTCGAGTAGGTCCTGAAGGCACTAATTACATGAGGAAATAGTCCAAATACCCATGGTAACCACTCCTGCCATGATACCTTCTCTTTCCCAGCCCACAGCTATGGCCTATTGGGGAGTCCCTTATAATCAGTTAACTGAAGAAGAGAAAACTCGGGCCTGGTTTACAGATGGTTCTGCACGATATGCAGGTGCAACCTGAAAGTAGACAGCTGCAGCACTGCAGCCCCTTTCTGGGATGTCGCTGAAGGATAGTGGTGAAGATAAACCTTCCCAGTGGGTGGAACTTCAAGCAATGCACCTGGTTGTTTATTTTGCTTGGAAAGAGAAATGGCCAGAGGTGAGTTTGTACAGTGATGCATGGGCTATTGCCAATGGTTCGGCTGGATGATCAGGGACTTGGAAGGAACATGATTGGAAAATTGGTGACAAAGAGGTGTGGGGAAGAGGTATGTGGATAGACCTTTCTGAGTGGGCCTAAAGCATGAATATATTTGTGTCCCATGTGTATGTTTGCCAGAGGGTGACTTCAGCAGAGGAAGATTTTAATAATCAATTGGATAAGATGACCCACTCTATGGCTAATGCTCAGTCTCATTCCCCAGCCATTCCTGTCCTTGCCCAATGAGCTCATGAACAAAGTGGCCATGGAGGTAGGGATGGAGGTTGTATATGGGCTCAGCAACATGGACTTCCCCTCACCAAGGTTGGCTTGGCTACAGCTACTGTTGAGTACCCAACTGCCAGTGACAGAGACCCATACTCAGCCTGCAATATGACACCATTCCCTGAGGTGATCAGCCTGCTACCTGGTGGCAGGTTGATTACATTGGACAACTTCCATCATAAAAGGGGCAGCAATTTGTTCACACTGGAATACACACATATTCTGGACATGGGTTTGCCTTCCCTGCACATAATACTTCTTGCAAAACTACCTTCCATGGACTTACTGAATGCATTATCCACTGCCATGGCATTCCACAGAACACTGCTTCTGATCTAAGAACCCTCTTCACAGCAAATGATGTGAGGGAATGGGCACATGCTCATGGAATTCACTTGTCTAACCATGTTCCCCATTATCCAGAAGCAGCTGGATTGATAGAATGGTGGAATGGCCTTTTGAAGACTCAGTTAAGGCACCAACTAGGTGACAATACTTTACAGCGCTAGGGCAGTGTTCTCCAAGAGGCTGTTGTATGCTCTAAATCATTGTCCACTCTATGGTACTGTTTCTCCCATAGTCGGTATTAACAGGTCCAGGAATCAAGGGATGGAAATGGCAGTGGCACCACTCACTATTACCCCTAGTGATTCACTAGGAAAATTTTTGCTTTCTGTCCCTGCAGCCTTAAACTTTGCTGGTCTACAGGTCTTAGTACCAAAAGGAAGAGTGCTTCCATCAGGGAGCACAACGATCATTTCATTGAACTGGAAGGTAAGACTGCCACCTGGCCACTTTGAGCTTCTCGTGCCTCTGAATCAACAGGCAAAGAAGGGAATTACTGTACTGGCTGGTGTAATTGATCCTGACTATCAAGGGGAAATAGGACTGTACCTACACAATGGAAAGAAGAGTTTCCCTGGAATACAGAAGATCCCCTAGGGCATCTCTTAGTACTACTATGCCCTGTGATTAAAGTCCATGGATCCAGGGGTTTATTATTTTATCATAAAAAACTGCTTGGGGCTGAAATATGGCATATGAGTCTTAGTCTAGCAGCAAATTCTTTTTAATAATGTGCCAGAATTCACTAAATTCAGTTTAGCCACTTTTTAATGACAAAATTATGATTGAAGTATATCTTTAAGAATCCAGTGGGCTAACACAGCACAACCATTGACTGAGTTGAGCAAGGGATCACACCCACAATCCAGTATCTTTACTTGTCAACTCTAAGGATATATAAAGTACCCCACAATGTTTCTAGGCAACGGAACTGGCAAAATTCTGAGTTCTATAAAGACATAAAGAAAGAACAAAGAAAAGCAAACTCAACTCTAAGGCTGCTCTTTACTTTCTGAGATTTAAAGTAAGAGCTTTTCAAGAAGAAAAGTGCATTTTATTTTACCAACATTCACATTGCAAACGCCTTCTTTTTTAGAAGGAAAATAGAAAATATTACTCAAAATACGAGAATAATGCTGAATCAATTTAAAAACCGCTGGGTGCTCTATTAAACGATATTAATCTGTGAAACACCTTTTTTGAATTATGTTCTGAATAATTTTTGCTTAGTTTAAAATACTGTTAGTTGATATTTTAAAATACTGTTGGTTGTGCAATGTTGTGAATGTACTAAATGTCACTCAATTGTTCGCTCTAAAAGGGTTAATTTTATGCTGTGTGAATTTCACCTCAATAAATTAAAAAATAAATAAATAAAGCCAATGGAAAATTGCAACTACCCAATCTAAGCAGGACTAACAATGACCCAGAATCTTCAGGAATGAAAGTTTGGATCACCCCACCAGGCAAAAAACCACAGCCAGCTGAGGTGCTTGCTGAGGGTAAAAGAAACATGGAATGGGTAGTGGAAGAAGGTAGTGATAAATACAAACTTCGGCCATGTGACTAGTTACAGAAACAAGGACTGTAATGGGCATGATTTCTTCCTTATTTTGTTATGAGTGTGTTTGTGTAAGCATATAAAATGAATATCTCTGTTTTCTTCCCTAACCTTTTCCCTTATCCTATGACATAAGTTGTATTAGTTTCAGGTCATAGTATTTCAAGATGCCAAGTTTAAGAGTTACTATTACCCAAGAATTTGCACCCTTTTCTGGAGGGAAATATATATAGCTTTTATTTTAGAGTCTAAGTATAGTTTAAGGTGATGTGTCTGGCTGCCAAGTTGACAAAGAGTGTACTGTGATGGTTAGGCTAATATGCCAACTCGCCAGGTAATGGTGCCCATTTGTTTGGTCAAGGAAGCACTGGGTTGTCTAATTATAATACAAGGGCAATTCATAGGCTTTAATCACCAGTGGGTTGATTTCATAGATAGCTGGTTACATCTATAATCAACGAAGGAGATTGCCATCAGCAATGAGGCTCATCCAATCAGTTAAAGGCCGTAAAAGGGGAAGTGATTTCAGCATGCAGAAAGAGAATTCCCATCTCAACTTCAGAGAGTCAGCATCTCCTGGGAACTCATCAAGGACCTTCATTGGAGCCCCTGGTTTGCAGCCTGGCCTGTGAAATTGGACTTGTGCATCTCCATGGTCGCATGAGACAATTTTATAAAATGTCATATTATTTACAGGTATTACCTGTTGGTTCTATTTACCTAGAGAACCCTGACTAATACAGAGGCAGAGAAGGTCACACAGAGAAATAAGAAAAGAACTAGCTCATGCATTTAATGGATCCAAGGGAGGAGGGTGTTTCAAGGAAGGAGAGGTCTTCAGTGTAGGAGAAGAGTTAAAGAAAATAAGGAGGGAAGCGGGAGTGGCTCAGTCGATAGAGCCCCCGTTTACCACATGGGAGGCCCCGGGTTTGCTTCCCGGGGCCTCCTTGTGAGGGCAGGCTGGCCCGCGTGGCGCGAGGGGCTGATGCAGCAGGACCTCACAGCAAGGGGAAGATGAGCAGACACGGAGAAGACACACAGCGAATGGACACAGCAGCACAAGCAGCAAGGGGGGGATAAATAAATAAATAAATAAATCTTTAAAAAAAAAAAAATAAGGAATGAAGAGGTTTATTCCTTCTCTGACACCAGAAATACCTTGGCAATAGCAAATGAGGCTGAAGGACATTTGATGTGAGTCCCTGCACAGGTTAAAGGTGGAAGGGAAAAGTAAGTCTGTAAGAAAATGTGACGATAGAGCTGAAATAGATCTCAGAGTAAAGATAGAAAAAGGGCTGGGCAAAATTGAAAACAGGGCTGTGGCTACATGAAAAGCGGAATACCTTGAGCTGGGACATTTTCTTTTCAACAATACTTCAAAAGACCTTGCTAAAGTGTTAAAGAGTATATACTGAAGGCACTCTATATCTCAAACTGTGAGTTACATAAGCCAACGATTCTACAGTAGAATGCAGAGAAGATTGATTTCCTTTAACACACACATACACACACACACACATTACGTCCTCATTCTGCTTAAACACTTTTAATAGCTCCTGCTGCCCACATAATACTTTCTAAATGCCTTATCCTAGAATGAAAGATTCTCAAAGAATTGACTCCCTTCCAATATTAATTTGCACTGTTCTTCAGAATAAAACAAGGCTGGTCCACTCACTATCTCCCGAAATGCCTTTTAATTCTTATATCTGCCCCTTGCCTGGAATCCTCTTCCTCTCTCCTTCCTCTTCTTCATATTCAAGTAAACTCCCAATGCTCACCTCAAGCCTCATCTTCTCTGTGAAGTTTTCCTATGCAGTACAATTCCTATAATGTTTATTTTTTGGTTACTCACTTGGCATTTAGATGTTGCCTGCTCTTGTTCAGTATTGTGCCTTCTTTAGATTATGAGCTTTTTTGAGGGGAAAACTATTTAAATGGCATCTATTTTAATATCTTTTAAAAATTGAGATATTTTTAAATGGAAGTACTTAAGTATATAGTTTGATGAGTACTGAAAAACATATAAACCTGTGTAATCATCGTACTAGTCAAGATAGAAAGCATTTCCAGCACAGTATCTTTGCACAAAGTAAGTGCTTAGCAAACATCAGGCTTGGCACAGGTAGTAGCAGGGCAGCTTTGGTTAGGGAGGACCAAGAGAGTGAATTTTTTTTTTTTTTTTAGAGTCCCTTGAAAAAGTTTATTTAAAAGGTAAAAGAACTCCTGTGGCTCATAGGAGAGAGCAAATAGTCCTCTATAATATTAAGAAGCATAATATAAATAACAGTGATATTTATTGAACAGTAAACTAGTTTTCATTTTAAGCATATCCTATTTTCCATTTAAATCCTTGTTACAACATTATGAGATAACTACTATTATGAATCTTAAATTTGAGGCCTGTGTAGTAGGGGTTGGATCATCTGAGGTCAAATGAAGTGAAAAGTGAAAATATTGAAGTCAGGGGCAGTGGGGACCAGGGGGCAGAATTTTGTAAGTCAGAGCAGGTTTAGGATTGTGTGATCTTGTGTATTATGCAGGCAAGTGTCAGTATCCTACAGTCAGCTGGGAGAATTTGCCTTCTTAGAATCCCTAGAAGGTTAAGGGTTGCAAGTGTGTAGGGCTTCTGCCTGAGGTGTGAGCTGATGAGATTTCTGGGAGTTTCTTATTAAAAAACATTTGTTCACTGACATTGATGATATAAGTGGCATCTGGACTGAGTTGGATATTTTTCAATTGTTATAATAGCAAAACATTCCACTCAATTCTGCAATGGGAATTGCATTTAATGAAGAATATATGAAAAGGCTGATAGACATGAATCATGGCGGACTTATTTTCTAACATTACACTAAATTGTTTCCACCTTATGTTTAAACAGGACTGTCTTTTGTCAGGTATCAAAGGACTCAGAGTACCTAATGAATGTCTATACCTGCCTATGTGGCATCTTGAATTTAACTTGTTCTAAGCAGAACTTTTAATCTCTTCTTGCCTGCCTGGTGCTCTCCATTTTAATAAATGTCACACAATTGCTCACTCTAAAATCCTAGGAGTTTCCCTTGATCTTGTTTTTTCCTTCATACCAAACATCAAACCCATCAGTGAGCCCTCTCATTTGGACCATCAAAATATATTCTGTTTTGTTTAGCCCAGAGATTAAGTAGGTAAACTCTGAATCAGATTACCTGCATTTGGATCCTGAGTCTAATACTTTACTAGCTGTATAATCCAGGACAAGTTACTTTACCTCTTTGTGCCTCAGTTTTCTCATCTGTAAAATGAAGATATTAATAGCAACTATTTTTCAGGATTGTTTAGGGTAATAATGTTAACATATGTGACATGCTTAGATTTAAGGATGGGTGTAGTAGATGCTCTGTTAGGCTACTTATTCCTATCTTTCAATCACCATTCAACTTCATCCACCATCTTCTCTCACGTGGACTACTGAAAGCATTGGTCTCTACCCAGTTTCCCTGTTTTTAACTTTTTCCCTCTGTGGTCTTCACACCAAAGTGCTCTTTTAAAAATAAAAATCAGATCAAACTACTCTCCTGTTTAAAACCCTCTAATAGTTTCCCAATTAGAAAAGAATCCAAGGTCTGTCATGGCCTGGCTTCTGCCAATAACTCTGATAGCATTTACAACTCTCTTTCTTGCTAGCTTTACTTGAACCATTTTGCCCTTCCCACTGTTTCTCTGATAAGCCAATTCATTTCTGCTGCAGGCTTCTGCACTTGCCCTTTGCAATGAAGGGTCCTCATTTCATTCAGCTTTTTGCCCAAAGGTTACCTGCTGAAAGAAATCTGCCCAAATCACCCTCTCTCCTCTCTTGCTCATTTTCTTTTTCTGCATAGCTCTTATCAGTTACTGAAAATACACCATCATTTAAGTGGTTTACTTGTTTATAGCTTGTTTCCCTCATTAGAATTTCAGCTTTCATAGTCCATCTGGATCATTTTTATAGCCCTGTGACTAAAACAGTAACTGAATATCACAGGAATTCAATAAATATTTGTCAAATAAATTAATGGGTTAATCTTCATATTTTATTAAACCCTCCACCCTTCCACACTCTGCTCCAAATTAAACTCCTTAGAGATCATCCAGCTCAATACTCTAATTTCTAAGAGGAGGAATCAGCAAAGTTGAAGGTTATCTTGGGATTACCTGCTGACTCCTGTTCCAGCACTTTTGGTTATATCATGCCACACCTAACATCCTTCCAGCCACACTCTGTGCCTCAATGCTGTTGGTAATCCCCGATAATGTGAAAACAGATAAAAAAAGGTATTTTTCAAAGGCTCTTCTCTTTTACCTCCCACTTCTCTGGATCCTCTCAGTTTCTTTCTCCCTTTATTTACTGTGGCTAAGCCTCAGGGTTCCACTCTTGGCCCAGGTTCCACACTAGCCCCAACCTAGGTGCTCTTGTCCAATGCTGTGACTTCAACTACCATGTATATGCTGATGGACATGTACCTCCAGCCCAGATTCCTCTCCCCAACTCTGTCTCACACTTCTAGACATCTCCATCTGGTTGTCCTTTGGCATCACACAGTCAGTGTTTCCAAAGCAGAAACCATTATCCCTCAGAATAGCTCTTCCTCCAGTGCTCCCCATTCGGTGAATGACAATAGGTTATCCAAGCCAGAAACTTCCTCACTCTGTTCCCTTCAAACAGTCTCAAGAACATGTTGATTCTGTTTCCCAAGTAATCATTGCATCTATTGCTTTCATCACACTGCCATTCTACCATATCTCATCTGGCTTACACTAACAGTCTCCTAAACAAGTACTTTTCAAAATGTGGGTCATAACCCGTTAGTGAGGTATATTTGGGGATTGAATCATGTCCTCCATAAGACCTGTTCAAGTTCAATCTGCATTTCTGTGGGTGTGAATTCATTTGTAAATAGGACCTTTGAAGATATAATTAGTTAAGGTGTGGACGCATCTGTGAATGGGATCATCAAAGATCCTATTTAGATGAGGCCACATTGAACAAGGACAGGTCTTAATGCATATGACTAGAGTCCTTATAAACAGAGGAAACTCAGACACAGATAGTCAGTAGAAGCAAAAGCCAGAAGCCAGAGAATGAAGCCTATCACCATGGGATGGAGGTAGAAACACAAATCAGAGAACACCAAGGATTGCAGCAAGCCAGCACCATATCACTACAGACTCTGAGAGAAACTAGGACTGACTGGTACCAAGATTTTGGACTTCTGCCTCCAAACCACAAGACAATGTGGTTCAAGCCAACCCATTGTGCGTTATTTGTCATAACAGCCTGACAAAATATTAGTGGATCATAACAAGCATTTTTTAATCTAAAATTATTTATCTATACAATCCAGAAATTAGCAGGAGCCAAATTAGTAATATACAGAGACTTTTCCTGTAAAGGTCAGCTTTTTCTATTTTTATAAAGGTCAGAGTACTTGAACCATTTTCAATGAACAAAAGACATATTTAACAAAGAAAGTCGGCCCCTTACTCCCCATACACTTAACCTGAGTGAAGAAGCAGGTTTTGCATGAATAGCACTTAGTGAATAGTATTATCAAATACAGTGGCAATTTAGTTTTAATACGATTTATAGACTTGTCATGCTTATGGAAACATTTAGTTTGTTTCTCTGTAATGTTATTCTGGGGAGTCTCTACTGATCACATCTCCTGCCCCAACTTTATTTTCTAGTTCCGTTACCTGATCAGGAGCTAAGTTTTCCAGACACTATGAAGTGTCCCCAATGCCAACGAGGCCAGCAATCATTTCTAGGCCAAATCTTTCCGTTTCCTGAAACAGCAGGCAAAGCCAGCATAAGGCTGCTGGAAGAAGATCCAGCCAACATCATCTTTCTCAAGCTGTCTGATCCTTTAATATCACTGCTGCGGCCCAGATTATCTTTTTGAGTCGTTTTCTTGGTTATTACAGGAAAGCGCCACAAGGGCAGGAACTGTGTTGTGTTCACCACTGTACCTCTTTGGCTCTTCACTGTACACTCCTCTCTGCTTTGTGGCCTGAGGAGAAAGCAGCCTTAACACTTGTCTCAATTTCTTCACCCTCCCTTGGTGAAGGAGCAAAGAGGCTCAACAGCAAAAGTGCTGATTCCCCTGGGACAGGGGCATGTATCTTGGTCCCTGAAACCACCCAGCCTGAGAGTTCCAGGCACACTGAGCCCACCCCAGCCTGCGGTCCTCAGACTCCCTGGGCTCTGTGAGGCCGCCAGGGTGAGGGCCACCACCTCTGACCCTCAGGCAAGGAGACCCTGGCTGCGGAAACCTGGTGACCGGTGCCTGAGGTCATAAGGGTCAAACGTACTTCTACATGCCCTGCCCACCCACCCCCACCTGCCACCCCCTAACTTGAGCCACTCGATCTGCTTTAACCAGAATTTTTAAAATGTGAGAAAGAATGGAATGGAGTAGAAAATATCTGAGTGCAGCACATATAGTAAGACTAAACTGTTTCTTATAATTGCATGTATTCAGGGTTCACATTGTAAAATATATTTCTTACTATGGGTTGTGATAAAAAAAAGTTTGAAAGGTACTGTAGCAGTTTGGCATTATTTATGAATTCCAAAAATAGATATTGGATTATGTTTGTAAACTGGTCTGTTCCTCTGGGCCTGACTGAATTATGATTAGGGCTTTGATTGGGCCACTTCAGTAGGACTTGAGTTCCCGCCCCCTTGGTGGGTGGGGACTCACAGAGAAAACTACACGGCAGAAAAGAGAGTGAGACTTTTTAAGCTGGAGCCCAGAGAAGTAAACACGCAGAAGAACACAGAGAAGCAGATATGTGAGGAAACAGAGAAGGCTTCACTAGACACAGCAAAGGCCCCAGGAAGAGACACAAGCCGTTTGCCTGATAGTTTGCAGCTGCAGAGACCAGAGCCTTGAGCAGCTGAGCCTGGAGAGAAACAAGCCCAGGGAGAGGGACGAGACTTTTCCCAGGCTACAGCTGATATTGGAAGAAGCTGGGACCACAGAGCCTTCAGAGGAAGAGGAAGACTGAACCCTTGCAGATGTTGGCAGCCATCTTGCTCCAACACGTGGCAACAGACTTTGGTGAGGGAAGTAACTTACACTTTATGGCCTGGTAACTGTAAGCTTCTACCCCAAATAAATATCCTTTATAAAAGCCAAAAGATTTCTGGTATTTTACATCAACACTCCTTAGGCTGACTAATACAGGTACTATGCTAATTTGTCACCCTAGACTTCATTTTGTCCCCCTTGTATTCATTTTCTACCCTGGAAATTACCTTTTTAAAAAGTGAGAGCAATATAGGAAATTTATGAGCTATACTCAAAATCAGACAAAGCTGGGCTGGAAGCCTGGCTCTGGCGTTTGATGGCTGTGTGATCTTGGGTGAGTGACCTCAACACTGAACCTGGTCCTCCTTATCTGTAAAGTGGGAATAATAATCATGTATTTAGGGCTATGAACCAGGCCTGTGCCAGCTACTTTAAACCATTCACCTCTAATTTTTGTAAGAATTCTAAGGAATTTATTATTTTCCTTATTTTTCTAAGGAAACTGAAGACAATAGAAGTTAAATAACTTGGTCAAGG
>JAQZBX010059370.1:0-18025 GCA_029593785.1 Cabassous unicinctus | reverse complement strand
ATTCTAGGACACTGAACACATTGAGCAAATCAACATTTGATATTTCTCAACCAGTAGTTTAGGGGTTCTTAGGCCTTATACCAGGGGTTCTTAACATTTTTTATTCCACAGACCCCTTACTAAGATGAAAACCATGGACCACTTACCAAGTCCACACTATACTGTGTGTTATTTAATAAATACATCATACCTGCAACAACATGTCCCCACAACTATGATTGTTTTTTTTAATTTCAATTCAAGCTCATGGACCTCTTGTTAAGAACCCCTGCTTTATACTGTGGAATTCAATCTTCCTTATTTGGTGTTTTCCCTGTGTGGTAAAGTGACTCTTACCTGCATTTTAGGAACTAATATTCACTTCAAATCCATTATATTGGCTGTTTGCTGTATATCACCATTTCTACCTGAGATAAAAGTGATGTACAGTGAACATATTAATAAATTGTTATGGGCATTCAAAGCTTCAAGGGCTGGTACTACATGCAACTTTCAAGGGTAACTGGATTCATCATTATATCTAAGTTTCATTTTTGTAAATTCTTTCATTACATAGAAGTTCTGGATGTTCTCATTGGAATATAAATCTTCAATTATTAAAATTACCTAGAAATAAATAAAATAGACAATAAAAACAAAAAACACCTGTATCTTGAGTGCAGTTATTACTTTTGTTTAAAGAAAATGCTTCAATGAATAAAAGCCACTGACTGACATAATCTATTTTTCAATGTATTTGAATTAGTTATTACCTAAATTATCTCTTAATGAAGAAAACTTGAAGCATAGCAAAACTGGAACAGAAGGAAACTTGCATGCATGCAAGACACTCATTAGAAAATCTAAAGAAAATTTTAATCTTCTTTCTATCCCACCTAGCCTTGTCCTAACTCTTTCATTTCATCAAATACACTCAGAAAAACATTCATTCACACTCACATACAGGCATAGAAAAGAAATGAATTTTATTGAAAGAATATATGTAAACATATACATGATTTGCTAACTCTCTAAAGATCTAGCCATCTAAATTGAGGACTAATCATACTAAGCTTCCAAAATATATCTTATTAAATATATTAAAGGATATCAAATTCAACTATGGAGAAACCTGGTTTTCATTTAGGGGTCATCAATTGATATTGTTAATTGATATAAGATCACCTGTTATAACTGTAAGATAAGCACAAGCTTTAGGCTTTGCCTTTTGTCTCCTTCTTTTGGTGAAGGTCATTTACACATACTTCAGCTACTCCCATCATAGGGTTGTATAATATGTTTCAGCTCTGACTCTGTTAGTTGTGTGAAATTATGTAAGATTTTTGTTGGCTGAGCCCCAGTTACTCCTTTTTCTAGATGGTATTAATAATATTTTCTTTGTTGGATTTTTGATAACAACAAAACTTTGTATTGCATAATAAGATGTATGATTATGGTATATGTTAAGAAAAAGTTGATTTTCTTACTCTAGTTATATATTCATTCACTCCACTTATCCATATTGGTTGATGAAGAAAGTATGGAATTGAAATAAGGATGCTTTAGAGGATTGCAATATATTAATACTAATTTATGTATATCCATATGCATTTCCTTAAAACTGTACTTAATGTTGCATATGGATCACACACTGTGCTAAGAGGTATAAATACATGATAGGCACAGTCCTTGTTTAATTTCATCTACCATGAAAGCAGATACTGAGTTCAAGAATTTGAAGATAACTAAGTTAGTTCAACATTGTTGTGATAATGAATGTTTTAATTTAAATTATCATTTCATATATGAAATGTATTAGAAACTAAAGAGTTTATATTACCTTTTGACATGAAAAGATTATTAAAAATTGAGTATATCACATCTCCTTTTCATTTGCAACAGTTTTATAAAACAAAATGGTAGTGATTTAAAACATCAACAATACCTACATTATTTTTGTCAGAGAAATAGGTAAGTAGGCATATAACAAACTGACTGACACAGATTAGGTTTTCCTGTAACTTTACGATATTTCTAATTTCCTGGTCTATATTGGATCATTTTAAGATGTCAAATCAATTATAAATACTCCATTCATGCAACATCTGATGTCTGTGATGCCCTTTGACTGGAGAGGGGGTACAATAATAGAATATCAGTTGCATGAATTCAATATGTTTTCAAACATACTGACACAATATTAAAATGTACACACATTTACCTTATCTTGAATTAAAAATTTAAATGGAATAAACTCTCACAAATATATTTTCTACTAGATTTTAAGGCAGAATTGAAATTTTATTTTGTTGTAGAGTAAGTGATTAAAGATTAACTTAGCACTTATAGCATTTAGAGTTTTTATATTGTTTTTAACACAATAAGTGAATCCAGGAAACACATACACAAACACATTTTCATTCAGCAGGATTTGTTTAACTTATGCTTAATGTTTGGATAATTTTAGAACTGAAGATTGTGTCTATCTCCATGTAAAATTGGATTGGAGCACAGGACCATTGAGGAGATGATTTTATTTGGACTATTTCAGTAGGGAGAATGTTCATTTACAAAGAATATCTCCAAGAAAAGGAGGATAACTTAGGGTTTTATAGAGAGAGATAAAAAAAAAAGTCTTCATTAAGTCTAATGGGAGTCATGAGGAAGAAGAGAGATAGTTGTTTTTTTTTTTTTTTCTGAGTCATTAAGGAAAGGTAGAAGTGGATCTTATTCTGGAATAAAGGAGAGCAGGATGGTCCTTTGCAGTTATCTGTTTCTCAGATCACAAAAGTGTGGGAGAATTTCTCAACTATGATTCTTTCAAGGAATACAAGGTTCAGATAAAATTCAACAATGATAATGCCTCCTTTAATCAAGGCTAATAAATATCATTCCTCCCTGAACAAGTTGGAAGCAAGATAAACTTTCTTTGTGGGGTGAAAAATAATCTAAGAAATAGTTTCTGGAAGATTCTTTTTGGCTTTGTTTCTCTTAAACAAGTTGAATCATTGATTGAGAAGTGATGGCAAAGAGTTTTTGTTTGGGGAGTGTGAGTATGTGTGTGTGTGTGTCTGTCTGTCTTTGGGGTCTTGGAGATCAGACATCTTTAAAAAGGGATGGTGAAAATTTAAAAATGGTATATTAATATAAGATGTTGTAGTAATATAAAGAGCCAGAGTGAACCCTGAGGTCATCAGTCCATTGGATTCTGCGAGCTTTGTGGAGAAAAAATCTTTTAGTTATGGAATATCGCTCTTTGCGCCCCTCAAACCTGTCAAATTAGGTTGCCAATGTTGTTGGTGATGTTGTCCACAGTCAGGGTTATCCCTCATATTAGGATATGCCTGGCCCAAGCATTTCATCAGACTTCCTTGGTGGCAAGCAGTTTGTCATTGAAGAAATTCATCCTCAAGCCCATGCATGGTCTGCTGCAGTGGTGAGTTCTTCTCTTATACCAAGTCACTTAGCTTCAGTTCATAACACTTTTTCAGACTGGAGGGGTGTGTAAAAGAGCCACTGCATGGTAACTTGAAGTCTACATAGGGATATGGGCAGGGGGGCGGTTAGTTCTAAATGATGCCAGGTCAGTCATGAGGAAGAAAAATTGGAAAAGTTAGATTGTAGAGTTGTAGCCACATTCTGAAGAAAACTGGAAGAATTGAAAACTCAATAACAATTGACAAAATGGTAACAAAGTTCCTTGAATTAGGTACCTAAACTACTTTTCCTAGGGGAAGGAGAAGAAATCAATTAAATCATGATCAAACAAGACAGAGTTTGCATATTTATCAGTTACCTACAATTTACAAAGTCATACAAAATGGCTAAAAGCAATGAACAGGATTAGAATATGATCATCAGAAGACTGTACTATAAAATATGCATAGTTTTCCATTAAAAACACAAAATTTCTCTCTACAATTACCTACCTTTTGATCAAAGATAATCTCAAAAGAAGAGTATTCTTGGTCACAAAATAAAGCTAGTCTCAGTGGATTTGGCCTAATAATTTATGCAGGGGATACAAGAAAGATAACTTACAATATAGGTCTTAATATTGTTGTGCTGGAAGTTTTCATAAGAAATCTCAGACTGGACTTTTAGAAGTATCTCAAGGCTAGGAAAGCAGGTCAAAACTTCTCCAACTTTGCTTTAGGTACCTATAAATTTGGGCAACTTTGACCGTGTAATATCCTAAGTTTCCGGGGCCTGCCAAAATGTGGCCCTTCCTACTCACATGGAAGGCTGAGAGACCTGTCAGTCAGGGACTAGGCCAGTTTCCCCAAGAAAATTTTGTAAGCGTTGGCTCCCTAAAGTCAATTTTAGTTTCTTATAAGTGCCTTGTTGTAGCTGATTTTACGAGCACCATTCTCAAATATGACATTCCAAACAAAAACTTGATTGTAAAACCAATGACTTCAACAATTATGTTTTGTTTGAAAAAAGGATAGATTCTTATTGAAATTATTAAATAGTTATATTTCCATGAACATAAGAATACTGAATAAGAGTGTCTAAAATCTGGAGGCATCAGGCAGAGAAAAAAAAATTAAAGGCTTCATATCTGTTTAAAAAAGCCTTGTCTACTAAAACATTATAAATTATAGATAGCTTCAGAGAAAACAGCAAGGGATTTTCTATATAAAAATTGAATATTACATATCTACAGTATTCCAAACAAAAAACACAATCATATCTCTTCAGTTTTCTCTGTTTTGTGTAATTAATTCTTGCTCCACTTGATCTTGAGTTATCAGTCTCATAAACTCAACTGCTTTTCAAATAGTGTTCTGGAAATCTTCACTCAGTCCACTGCTATGGTCTCAAAGTTGTTTCAGTAAAGCTATCCTAGGCTTTTCTCAGAAGTACCTGATATAATCCTTTTCCATGGGGCTCTGAGTCAGTCCTTCTTTGTTAAAGACAAAGCACTCTGAACTGTAGTTGATTGCAGATTCTTTCAGGGAAGAAATGGAGCAAAACAAAAAACTATCTGTAGGCAACAAAAGATTTAGATAGCTGTGGTTAACTTATGACTTATTGCTGATATTTCTAAAGCAAAATATGTGATGACATTTCATTACAAGGATAATAAAACTAACAAGAAAATTGAGTTGTTTACTATAAGAATAATACAACTAACAGGAAATTTGCAAAACAGATAATAAAAATAATAAAAAATTGAAACAAAATATTTATACATAATTCTTGATTCTATTTTCAAAGAAGAGTGAGCATTGCATTTAATTTTTAAAAATGGATGAAATAATCTTTAGAGAGAAAAATTTTTTCAGATGTAACATGCAAAAAACCTGAGACATAATATAGCATAGATACAATAAACACTTATTTAGAATATACTAAGATTATATCAGGAAAATCAAGTAAAGAGATTAAGTTTGAGATAGGATCTAAACATTAATATATTAATAACATTTTGCTGATACAAATTTAACTTATGTAAGGCTAAGCATCTCTTCTGACTTGACTCTTCCTATGCAATCATCATGATTAATATATCAAATAAAATGAATTATTTCTAATATTTTATTTTAGGCAACGCCAATTAAAACATCAAATTTTTTATGATTTTTCAGGAGCCCTTTGAAAATCTCAAACACAGAGTAAGTACAAAAATATTATTTAGGATTCAATTTAGGCAAGGCAAAATAGCAAAAGTGGTCAGAAGATTTAAATACATGGTTAAGATAGGATCATGGGTTACTGAGAAATAATATTTGGCTATCTGTTTAACTAAAATGGCTATAAAATATTTTAAAAATAAACACAGGAGATAATATGATGATGAATAACCTTATGCTTTTCTTAAGTGAAAAACCTGTGTTGTTTTTTTTTAATAATCAGAGTCATAATAAAGTCAATATAAAACATAAAATGTTACTATATTAAGGCATAGAAACTTTATTACTAGGCATATTACACAGAAGATAAAGAATGACCTTTTAAAACCTTTTATTGAGATTGGATGTAGCTCAAGCAATTGAGCTCCTGCTTCCCACATGGGACATCCCGGGTTCGGTTCCCAGTGCCTCTTAAGACAAAGAACAAACAAAACAAATGAAAATACCAACTAATGGGGGCCTATGTGGCTCAGTGGTTGAGTGCCGGCTTCCCACATATGAGGTCCTGGGTTCAATCGCCGGCACTAGTACCTCAAAAACAAACAAGCAAACAAACAAAAAACTATTAAGAGCAAACCAATGCAAGACATTTTGGAAAATCTTATAGATAAACCTATTAAACTTAACAAGTTTGACCACAGCAAATAAAATCATCTTTCCAGAAATCTTCTACAACTTTCTATAATCATTCAGATCCTATATTTTTCTCTTTATTATTCTAGACCAACTGCCATTTTACTTTAAGAAAAACCAGTCTCTCTTTTCCTTAACAAAAATAAATACTTTACAGTATAATATCTCAAAGTGACAAAAATGAAAATGTTCATTAACAGATCCAAATATATAGCCTTTCTGTCACATATAAAAGAAGTAATGTTATATAAACTTAAAATTATGCTTAGTGGTTAATGTTTCTTTATCATCTTTTAGTTAGAAATGATCTAGGTATCTAATGAATATCCATTAATTAGCTCAAGTTAGTATCAATCCACAATTTTAAGTCCTCTAATGATCTTGGAAAATATCTTCAAGCTGACATATTGTCAAACATAATTATTGTTGAAATTATTTTTTTCAGAGTAATGATTCAATTAGGTTAAATATGAATTTACATTTTTCATAATTGTAAGCACTATATAGAAATAATGACAGCTTATTTCAATCAATAAACCTGTATAAGTTTAAGAAGAATATACCCAATTAAAATAAAAATATAAACTTATATTATACTTAACACTGATAACTCAGAGAATATAGCCCTTTTTTAAAAAAAATCAAAATTATTTAATTAGTATTGTTAAACAAAAATTTACCAGAATTATGTGAACTTGAATTCTTAAAATGTTTCTGAGTTCTAAGATACTTTTTACATCTAGCACATTTAAGGACTTTAGAATTTAATTTCTATTCATTTTAGAAATATTCAATGTATAAAAGCACTTATTTTCCTCTAAGTCATTCAAAATAGAGCTCCTTTAAGAAATTTTATAATCTAATTTGGTAACACCATCCAGAAGTAGAAAAATATTGCATACTCATATAAAGGTGAGGTAAAGGTCTTCCTTAATTAAAGACATATAAACAAACATAGAGTAAGAGAGAGATTGAGAGAGACAGAAAGAGAGTGAAAGGAGGGAGGGAAGGAACTCACAACTTTACTTTTAAAATTTCAGACATTGATCAAACTTAAACACAGAAATACAAAATAGACAAAAAGACAAACAGGAAACACTAGAAAACCAGATTATCTGTCATCGTTCACAGTGAAGACACTATTTATCTAAACTGCTAATCTGTTTTGATACCAAAAGAAGTAGGTACCAAAAGTCAAGCAAATTCTCTAAAAGCATGAAAACCAAATCTTTACTGCACCCCCAATGGACAAGAGCCTGAATACAGGATCAGGAGCTGGATTCACAATTGGGTTTCTCGCTCTCCAGTCAAAGGTCTTCAAGATACTTCCTTTCTCTGGGAGATGAAAGGTGTATCTGAAGGCAAGGTCTAACACCATCTCAATCATTGCATCAAACCGAAATTAATGTATTGGGTAATTAAGGCCATGATTTTACTCAGTTATTGAAAAAAGGAGGAGGGCCTATGAATTTATAGACGCAGGTAAACAAGGAGTCATTAGTGAGTTTTACGGGAGTCATATGTAAGAAGGCAAATGGTTTTTATCTCTGAATAAGAGAAAGAAAGGTGGCCTTTCCTCAATGGCAAAACGATGGGGAGATTTTGAAAACTTTACTGCTTTCTAGGACCACAGGGGCCCAGGTAAATCTCAACCTTGGCAAAAAGAAAAAAAGTTCATGTGAAGAACTGAGGAAGAAAGACGTAAAAACTTTTTTAATTTTTAACTTTGATAGAAAGAATGAAATTTTAAAGATATTCCAAGTAAGACTGACATACCAATAAATGCCAATGGAAAGCCTTACTGGTTTAAAAGAAAATATGTCATTCTTATTTCATATTTTTAAACATTTACTTAATAAAATCTTAATTAACTATTTTTAATTAAATAACATACAAAATTATATTTGTTAAATTAATAGTTTATTTACCAGATCATTATTATTAGACAAATTTTGAAAATAAGCTTAGAATTCAACTAATTTAACATCCCATGAATGAAGAAAATAAGAATATATTTTTGAAATATCATGTAATAGAGCCATGCAATTGGGCTTGAATAGTTCCATTGGCAAGAAAGTAATTATTTTTTAGATGTCATGGTCCATGATTAGATAACGATAACTTATTTCTAGATATGCCTTATATTTAAGTAATAATGTCTATATTTATCTTTCAGCCATTGGCACAATAAAATCTCTGATATGGCACAGAATGAGTTAGATTCAGATTTTAAATGTGAGTGTTCTTCTGACAAAATGGGAATAAAAACAATTATTTCATCTGAAGAACAAGTAGAAAATAAAGACATAAGGAGACTAAGCTCATTCTGTAAGATAATGACAATTATTGGTGGTATATACAGGACTCAAAGGAAACCATGTCCCCCAAATCACATTATGAGGTCTCCAATATTCAAGAATAAGTAATGTTCTTAATTTAATTCTCATTGCCTGGTTACCCTGGGTAATGTTATTATGTATAAAAAAGAAGCATGATTTCTGGCAGTGCCAAAATAAATGAACTGATTAATTATTAAACTTGAAATTTTGAAACGTAAATATGTTGATACCAGTAATTGCTAACACTGATAGACCATTCAATGCATGAAGAAACTGCTGTAGGCATTATTTGTATTGTAATGGCTCAGTGGTCAAGCTGAAAATGGTGATCTCCAAGGCTGTCGATTCTTACCTTTCAGGAGCACTAAACACTAGAAAAAATATAAATTGAAGCTTTAAAAAGAGCCTCTGTAATTCATATAACCAGAAGCAGCCAATTAAAATCAGACTGTATAGTACTTCTTTCCTGCAGTTCTTGTTTCCTTAGACAAATTACACTTGAGTGTGTAAATAATAACAACATGCTGATCCCGCTAATGATATCCATTTATTTTACTACTGAACATTAAATTAATACAATTTTAGCTACTGGATTACTCAGGTATGAGGAAAGTGCCTTTTGTAGTATTCAATATCTGAAACTATAATATGCTAAACCAAAGTGAAAATAATGAACAGACTGAAAAACACATGCAAACTATTTGATACACATCTGTACTGATTTTGTTTGTAATGAAATTGCAAAAGCGCAAGTAAAAACTGGTATAAAAGCAGGATAAAAAGAAATAAAATTCAAGAGCTGTTCCTTGGTAAATAGCAAATAATTCAATAAGTTTAGCACACATATTCAGGTTGAAATTGTTTGTAGGAGAAAACACAAAAGAAAATAAGAAAATCTCAAAACCAGAGGGAATTTAGAGAATTTGGAAACTGCTGTGATCAACACTATGCAAATAACTTTGAAATCTTGGATTTAGTGGCATATTTGTAGGAAAATACAAATGACTGAAAGTGACAAACGATGATATAAAATTTAAAAAAATCAATTACTATAGAATATATGCAGAGTATTGGCAAAAAGTCACCATAACTGTATTTTTAAAATCACCTATTGTAGATGACTTGATCAGTGAATGCTAATAAATACTTAAATACACATACTCAAAGCCATTTATAGTCAGAAAATTACAGAAAACAAAGAAAGAGAAAAAAGCATTTTAAATTAATTATATTTTAAAATATAATGTAGCTTTTGTCCCAAGCCAAGAAGCTAAAAAGAGCATTTTCAGTTAAAATATCTCAATTTTTAAAATGCAAGACGTCTAAGCAAAATGGTTACAAAAATATTCCATAGCAACTTAAAAATGATAAGAGTACACTAACCAAAGAGTGATCAAACCAAGAAGGCAAGGAAGATTCAATATTAGGCATCTATAGCTATGATTTATAATGATTATTATATGATTTTTTTGTAAATGCTGCAAAAACATTTGATAAAATTTATACAATATTCTTGATTCAATATAAAATTTGGAACATATGGATAATCCCTTTAGTTGATGAAATATATCAATATAAATAGATACATTATAAAAAAAACAGTGTAAAATGAAATTGAGAAACCACAGAAATAGTCTATTTCAAGTCAGAAACAAAATAGAGATTCCACTGTCAACATTATTATTTATCATTTTAGGAGATAGTAGCTATTGTAATTGGAAATGAGACTAAAAGTATCAAATTTGGATAGAGGATGGTAAAATTTTTTTCTTCCTGCAGTGTATGTAGCTGAATACCTAGATAATCTTAATAGAATTCACATAAATTATTTTATCAGTTATAAGATAATTCAATAGTTTGCTAGGTTCCAGAATAAAATCATAAAAATAAAAGTGAACCTCTACAAGACAACATCCAGGTTGGAAATATGATTAAAAGAAAAATGATAAAATTTCCAGCAACAAACTTAATAAAAATACAGAGGTAAATATTTTTTAAAAGTTAAATGAAAATAATTATATTGCAGAGAAGACTTGAATAAATGGAAAAGTTCTTCTCTGAGTAGATACTAAAAACATGAATGCTTCTGAGGATCATCAAGACACTTAATCTGACCTACCAAATAATATAAGTAGAATATTTTAAAAAACAGACAAACTGATTTACATGGGAAACATAAGCATGGAAAAAGAGCCAGGGAAAATCTGAAGAGAGTAATAAAACCCTCTGATATTATTGACAAGACCAGACAAGGTATAATTCAAACTCATGATAATTAAATAAAGTAATTAAACCTTATCATTCAATTAAATACTGTACTCTAGTGAGTACAAGGAGTCAGTCAAATCAACACAGATATATGGAGAAAATGTCTATCTGAAAATTAAAACAAATGTGATGATTTAGTATACAATAAGGTTACATTTCCTAAAATTGGGTTGGGGGAGGGTTGGGAAAGGGACCAGGTGAACACTGGGGATTTGTGGGTATGCAGTTGAAAGTACAAAGTTGGGAATGCTCTTTTGGCAATAGGACAAGGAAGGGTTACTGGTTTAGAGTGCTGGATGTGGGGGCACTTGGGACAGGGTGCACCTGGAGCAGGCTTCTATGGACTGTGTGAGTGATCATTCTGTCACAATGTGTTGTATCAGTGGCTGGAGACCCACATAATGAGCAGGAAGGAGTTGAACTCCCTTCCTTGGAAGGACTGATTTGTTCACAAATAGATAGGTGGGAGTCTCTGGAGAGAATGGGTGGCTCCTAAGAAGGGAGGGCAAACCAGTGTGTCCAGACCTCAATGTTGTTGCATGTAACTATGAATCTTGTCATCCAAGGAGTGAAGCCAGGGGGTGGCCTTGGGTCCCAAGGGGAGGGGGAGGGAGGAATAGAATATATCAAATAGGGGTATTTAGTGGGCAGTGGAAGTGTTCTACATGATCTTACAATGATGGACACAGGACATGGTAAATATCATCAAAATTTATAAAAATGTACAGTCTAAAATGTAAACCATAATGTAAACCATTGACCATGTTTAGTAGCTATGTTTCACTATTCACATAAGAGTTATAAAAAAGGTACCATCCACATATAAAAAGTCATTAATGTGGGGTGGGAAGGGGGAAGATATTGGATATATGAGAGTGTCCTGTACTCTGTTTGTGACTTTCCTGTGATGTGACCTAAAATGTCTTTGAAAACAAAATGAAAAATAGTGAGACACTGGGAAATGAGTGGGGGAACGTGCCACGGAACAGATAGGAGACCAGATATTGCGGTGATGAAAGACAAAATAACAAAAAATCCTAATTGGTCTTCTATCTCCCAATTTTGCTAATCTTTACTTAATGCTAAAACTAGCACCTGGAGTGTTGTTATTTGATCAAAACACTGCAATGATTCCAGCAAAAACAAAGTCTTATAATGAAAGGCTTAAAATGTCCCTATTTGATCTGGCTGCTGAATTCCCCCCTGTATTAGTCAGCCAAAGGGGTGCTAATGTGAAATACCAAAAATGGGTTGGTCTTTATAAAGGGTATTTATTTGGGGTAGAAGTCCACAGACACCAGGTCATAAAGCATTAAGTCTCTTCTCACACCACAGTCCATTGTCACGTGTTAGAGCAAGACAGCTGCCTGTGTTTGCCAGGGTTCAGACTTCTGGGTTCCTCTCTTCCTGGGGCTGCATTTCTCTCTGGGCTTAGCTCCTGTTTCCTCCACAAGGTCAGCTGTAGGCGATCAGGTGAAAGGCTCGCTTCTCTTCTCCTGGGGCCTTCTTTCCAACATCAAAGCTGCTTCTCAAAGATTGCTTCAACTCTGTTCTTTGCCTTGCCTTTTATATTCGATTCCCCACCCACCAAGGGGTGGGGCTCAACGCCCTACTGACGTGGCCCAGTCAATGCCCTAATCATAACTTAATCATGGCCAGATTAACAGATCAGTTCATAAGCATGATCCAATTATATTTTTGGAATTCATAATTACATCAAATGGCCAACAGTTACACCTCCCTTCATCCTCTTCTTGTCACAATTTTCACCATGAAAATCTGTAGTGTGGCACTGTCCCTAGCTGTTTGGCTGTTTTTTCTGTTTCAACTTTTCTTATGATATAGCCTTGAATTCTCTAATAACATGCTAAAAGAATTGCTGTATGTCACTTCCAGATGAGGTTTTTAAAGAGGTGACTATGCCGTCTCTTCCTTTTCAATGAAAAATATAGGAAATCAATTTTTCTGTGATTCAGCTCTTGTTTTATATAGCTTGTGATCTTCCCACTAGCTAATCTTGAATGAATGTGTTTGGCAATGGAACTGGTAGAGCCAATGAGGGTAAAGTCCCTGAATCACTTCCTGGTGGATAGCCACCTGCCAGAAAAGAAAGAAAGAAACAACCCCCACTGGGATCATTATGTAAATGCAAAATAAGCTTTTTTGTTAATCCCCTAGAAATTGTTATGATGTCTATCATGATTCTAATGGAAACATTTCTTACACATTAAATATGAAGTAGTTCATTCTACTCTACTGAGAATCTCCCCTTCCTTCTGCTTCTGATCAACTGCCCTGTGCAAGAGCATGTAGGTCTTCAACACTCATGCAACTCTCATCACTTAAGATGAATTCTTTTCTCTCAAGTTGAATTCTTTACCACACAGGCAAATAGATTAACCTACATATCTAAATTTGAGGCTGCTATAGACTAGTCACAGTATTATATTTGACTCTTCCAGATTGAAAAGAACCAAGTTTTGCTCATATATTTTCAACTAAAAACATTTGATTTATGAGCATAAATGAAGACATAAAGAAATATGGAAAATGAGTTCACAGTTGTGCATTTGGATCTCTTGGGAACTGTACTATAATAAGGCTTTCACCAGTAGTTTATCATTTTATCTATTTAGAACTGGAATTCAAGTGCCCCACTCTAGCGCTCTGGCGCTTACAACTGGTCACATTCCATAACTTTTTAAAGATTTTCTCTGTTGCAAAGAATATTGATATCAAAGGATATTGTAAATCTCTCTAGGGGATGGTAATAATGAAAAATATAGGAAATCAAATTTTCTATGATTCAGCTCTTGTTTTATATAGCTTGTGTTCTTCTCACTAGCTAATCTTGAGGACATAATTACTTCTACCTCATGACTTCTTTTTATTTTCAGTTTAGTTTAATTATATTTTATTTTTAAAGAAGCCTTAGATTACATAAATTTTACATAAAAAATATGGGGTATTTCCATATACCTCTCCCCTCCTACTCCCACAATTTTCCATGTTAATAACATCTTTCATTAGTGTGTAACATTTGTTACAATTCATGTTGAAGTATTGCTACTAACCATGGTCTATAATTTTCATTATGATGTATACTTTGCACCACAAAATTGTATAAGTTTTGACAAAATGTATAATGTACTGTAACATCATTGCAATGTCAAGCAGAATAATTCTAATGACCCAAAAATACACCTATTCTTCCATCTCCTTCCCCTCAGAACCTTTGGTGACCACTGCCTTTCTATCCCCCTCCCCTCAGAACCTCTGGTGACCACTGCCTTTATATCAATGTTACAAGCTCTTTCATTACTAAAATAATAATAATTCTACTTTAGCCCCTATTTGCATTCCCCCCTTACGTTTGTTAATTCCTCAACCATGAGAATTTTAGGACAGTGAGGCCCACTCTTCTTCCAACTGACAGGGCTTAGATCTCATGGGGCACCTGGAAGTAACTATCTTGCATCAGTTTTAGATATTCTCTTTTTTTGCCATGGGTGTAGGAAAATTATAAATAAACCCAACTCTGATACATTGGGGGGATATGTTTTCGTATGGTACAAGGTAATACCCACTGAATTCCTGGGGTTATCTGCCTGCCTATAGTGTCCAAATGTCTCTAGAGACCTCAGGAGTCTCCCTGCTTGAGGCACTGTTTACTGCAGCAGTGAGATCTTCCTGAAACATGCATAAGCGTAACCTCTGGAATGAACTCCAAACTCACTTTGAAATCTCTTAACAATTAAATACAAATTCATTTGTGTTTAATATTTCACGATTTTAGTCAAGGTCTTTTTCCAAACGCATCTCTAGTTGATGCTTGGTAATAATCCCTCTCTGACATGGAGGCTTATCCCTAGGAGTCATGTCCCATGCCAGGGAGAGGGGTAGTATTTTTAATTGTTGAGTTTGGCTTGTAAAGAGGCCACATTTGAGGAAGAAGGAGGTTTTCAGGCAGTGACTCTTAGGCAAAATATAATTCTAGGATGAATTTCAATTTCAGAAGAACAAGGTTCATAAGTACAAGCATTAATATGAAGGGCCTGGCATATTGGTCTCTAGATAAGTGTAGAGCATGACCCAGGTGTGCCTTTTCCCATATATGCCCCACCCCCGATGCCCTGAACCAATAACCTTGCTCTGCTGTCTTTGCTAAAAGAATATTCCCACCATTGTATATGTAAACACAGACCTACAATTCCCGAGTTCACGTGTTCCTTCCTCCAGCCCGTCCCCCAGTTCCATGGATAATCCAATCCAAATGACCCCAACCTGCTCACCCTCACATTCCAGCACTGTTGACTCAACTTGCATCCCTGCATCATTATCACCCACATCCACTGCCAAACTACCCCACTCCACTTTATCATAGGATTTGTCAATATTGAGCTCCAACTCACCACACTCTACTCCTTTTCTGTCTCCTGATAACCTATCGTCTAAACTGTACCTCTGTGAGTCTGCTCAATTTGCTGAGGACATATCAGTGAGTTCATGTAATATTTGTCCTTTAGTGACTGTCTTAATTTACTCAACATAAGGTCCTCAAAATTCATCCATTTTGTCTTGTATGTTGATGCCTCATTTCTTTTTACAGTGGAGTAATATTTCATTGTATGTATATATCACAATTTGCTTATCCATTCATTTGTTGATGGACTCTTGGGTTGCTTCCAACTTTGGCAGGAGTGAATACTACCACTAAGAACATTGGTGTGCATATATCTTCTTATGTATCTGCTTTCAGTTCTTCTAGGTATATACACAGTAGTGGGATTGCTGGATCATATGGCCATTCTATTCTTAGCTTCCTGGGGAACTGCCAAACCATCTTCCACAATGGCTGCACCATTCTACATTCCAACCAGCAGTGAATGAGGGTTCCTTTTCCTAAATATCCACTCCAACACTTTCAGTTTTCTGTTTGTTTGGGTTTTATTAATAACCTCCAATTCTAATAAATGGAAAATGATATTTCATTGTAGTCTTGATTTGCATTTCCCTAATAGGTAGTTATGTTGAACATCTATTCACATGCTTTTTAGCCATTTGTATTTCCTCTTTGGAGAAGTGTCTATTCAAATATTTTGCCCAATTTTAAGTGGGTTGTTTGTCTTCTTATTTTTGAGATGTAGGATTTCATTATATATGCTGGATATTAGGCCCTTTTCATATAAATCATTAACAAATATTTTATCCCATTGAATAGGCTGCCTTTTCAGATTCTTGACAAATTCTTTGAAGTGCAAAAGTTTTAAAATTTGAAGTAGTCCCATTTATCTATTTTTTTCTTTCATTGCTCGTGCTTTGGGTGTAAAGTTTATATAAACATTTCCTATTACAGGGTCTCATAGATGCTTCTATACTTTATTCTCTAGGAGCTTTATGGTCTTTGCTGTTTTCCAATTTAGTATAAATTGCTGTTGTAATTTTTATTGGGATTACATTAAATTTGTAAATTAATTTGGATAGGACAAACATCTTAATGATGTTTAGTCTTCCAATCCACGAACATGGAATATTCTTCCATTATTTAGGTTTTGTTTGATTTCCTTTAACAATGATGTGTTGATTTCTGTGTATAAGCCTTTTACATCTTTAGTTAAGTAGATTCCTAGATATTTGATTATTTTACTTGCTATTTTAAATGGAAATTTTTTTCTTGATTTTCTCCTCAGATTGCTCATTTTTGGTGTACAGAAATGCTACTGATTTTTTGTGTTGATCTAATATTCTGCCAGTTTACTGATCTCCTTTATCAGCTCTAGAAGCTTTGTAGTAAATTTTTCAGGGCTTTCTATATATTGGATCATGTCATCTGCAAATAGAGAAATATTTACTTCTCCTTTTCCAACTTGGATTCTTTTTATTTATTTTTCTTGCCTAAGTGCATGAGCAAGTTCTTCTAATACAATGTTAAATAGGAGCAGTGACAATGGGCATCCTTGTCTGGTTCTAGATCTTATAGGAAAAGCTTTAGGATTTCACCCCTGATTATGTTGTTATCTGTAGGTTTTTCATATGTACATTTTATCATGTTGAGGACATCTCCTTCTATTCCTATCTGTAAAATCATTTTTTTAATCAATAAAGGATGCTATATTTTGTCAAATGCTTTATCTACATTAACAGAAATGATCATGTGACTTTTTTCTTTCAATCTGTTAATATGGTGTATTACATTGATTTACTTTCTTAAGTTGAACTATCTTTGCATACCAGAGATGAAACACAATTGATCATGGTCTATAAATGGTTTGATGTGCAGTTGAATATGATTAGCAAGTATTTGTTGAGGATTTTAGAATCAAGGTTCATTAGAGATTGGTCTGTAGTTTTCTTTTCTTGTGGTGTCTTTAAGTGACTTTGTTATAGGATAACATTGTCATCATAGAATGAGTTAGGCAATGTTCCCACCACTTCTATTTTTTTTTTTTTGGAAGAGTTTAAGCAGAATTGGTGTTTAGTTCATTCTGGAATGATTGGTAGAATTTACCATCTGGTCCTGGGCTTTTCACAGTTGGGATTTTTGATGAGTAATGCAATCTTTTTACTGGTGATTGGTCTGTTAAGATTAGCAATTTCTTTTTTCATCAATATAGGCTGCTTGTGTTTTTCTAGAAATTTGTCAATTTCATCTAGTTATCCACCTTGATGGCATAAAATTTTTCAAAGTATTCTCCTATGATAATCTTTATATCTATGGGATCAGTGGTGATATTCCGTCCCTCATTTTTTTCTATGTATTTGCATCATTTCTTTTTTATTCTTTGTTAGCATAGATAAGGGTTTGTTAATTTTATTAATCTCCTCAAAGAACCAGATTTTGGTTTTGTTAAAATTTTTAGTGATTTTTTAAATTTGTCAATTTGATTTAATTCTGCTCTAATCTTTGTTATTTCCTTCTTTCTGCTTGTTTTGGAATTAATTTGCTGTTATTTTTCTAATTTCTCCAGGTGTGCAGTTAGGTTTTTGATTTGAGCTCCTTCTACTTTTTAATATATGTATTTACAGCTATAAATTTCCCTCTCAGCATTGCTTTTGCAATATGTTTTTATATGTTGTGTTCTCATTTTCATTTGTTTCATAGTAGTTCCTGATTTCTTTTGCAATTTCCTCCTGAAACCTCTGATTGCCTAAGAGTGTTATTTTCTT